>JAYMGJ010000051.1:0-110862 GCA_037178675.1 Scleroderma bovista | reverse complement strand
CAACACGAGTGGCTAGTGCCACAGTGATACAACACGACGCACAATGAAGATGGCCAGTGCCATGGAGGCACGACGACGACGCGGGACTCCAGTGGTGATGTCAACGAGGTGATATAGGTGACCAGTGCCTCGGTGGCATTGCAACGGTGATGACAACAGTGACAGCGAAGAGGAACAACGGCGATGACAGCCACGGCAGCGACGATGAAGTGATGCCTGTGGCTAGTGCCACTGCAGTATAACGACGAGAACAACAACAATGGCGGTAGCGGTGGCGACAACGATGACAGCAATGAAGCACAACAGCAACAGCAATGATGGCGGTGATGCACGACGGTGATGACAGCGGTTACTCGCTTCCCCTGTATTTATCTACATCTTACTGCTGACTTGTGTAGTACTTATTTGACTGGTGAATGAAATAGTAACAAAGTGCTACATGAACAAAAAGGTGGAAAGTTCGAAATAGGCTCAGTTATCATGTAGGTAATCTGCTACTGGAGTGTGATATATGGTATGCATGATTGTCATGGTGAGATGAGTTACACAGTCATTTGTAAGGTAATGTCGAGACATCAGAATCTAGAGGATTACTCTACTATGAATATATGGCCTGATACCTGGAGTATCATTTTAGAGCTGATGGCCATTAGAAAAAAAAATTACATTGATCTGATATGGCTAGAGAAGCTTATATGGAGTGACTGTCAGTATTATAGACGTGCAATAACTATGTACATTTGTTGGTTGTTCGAACATAAATATAGTCTACTCGAATCCATCATAGTCCATTCTCGACTCGTACCATCAAGACAACTTTTGACTCAACACCGTAATACATATCGGGCGCCTGTGGTTTCAGTGGTGTACTGTAGAAAGGATATTCGACATTTGGACCGACAACTGTTTTCTAGACATAAGGGCCATCGTCGGAGCGCAGACAAGCTTTCTTTGCTCCCACTCGAAGTAACAACGACACGAGTGAGTCATAGTCAATGCAGTTAAAATCTCCCTGAGACGGCGCTATGACTTATGGCAGTGATGATCTATCCCTAGTGAGTGACAAGGCACATTAGTATACCAAGTGATAAACGGCTGGTAGTGGAAAGGCAATTATACTACACTGACACGACGCGTATGCGTTAATGTCAGCCTAGCTGTTGCCTATTGATTCGACATAGAGATTCTTCTTGCGGATGCATTTCTTCGCCATCTCCATGAGTTCCATTCCTGTCGACAACAATTAAATGCAGGTGATTGGTTGAGTTATAAACGGTTTGTTACTGTTGACGCATGGCTTACATAACCACGCTGCTAATCCTTCGAGCACCAATCCCCTACCTCAGTGGTTCCTACAGAACACTGAGGCGAGCAATATTATCCTCTACTTCAAGGGCCATGTATTCTGATTGTGTTATTTAGGTCTCGCCATCTACGCTCATTTTGAATGACAAAGGACTGTTGTGTTACTTTGACTTGTGCTTCTCATGGCTACATACTACTATATTCAAACTGTTAGTACTTGTTCTCTTGTCTTTGTGTAAAACCTTACATATACCATGCTTTTCAAGCTCCCAAATTATAAAATTTAATAGGCACTTTCAATCCTTTGTTCACCATCATGGGCAGGTGTTCATATTCTATGTAGCGTTTCCAACAACGCCGTAACGTTACATAATGTGGCACCTGCCAAGTTGGCGTAGTCAGCCAATCCAATCCATTTCCATTTCCAGCATTGGCGGCCTTGCCGCAAACCTTGCTGTCTCTGAGAGGAGAATGCGAATGCGAAAATGGAAGGTAGAAGACAACCACCGTAGTGTCCTGCACTATGGAACAGTTTCAATTCGTCTCTTGGACGGACGGGTTGCCATGATCTATATCATTTAATGAAGGTAGGCGTAAGGCTTCTAGCCATTAAATTAATGGTCCCTGCTTAGCACTGTCAACCAGTTACATATAAAGGTCGTAAAGGAAATGGTACGCATTGACCTTCTTCCCAAGTGACAGGATGCGGACCCTCACTGCTTTCTCAATCGCTATATTTTGCGCTACGTCGGCGTATGCATCGGTTAGTGTACCTCTGACAAGGCTCAATCGCCAAGGTCCATACCTCAAGGGGTCCACGGACGCTGATCGCGCTCGCGCGATACATCTGAAGAGCCGTGTAGCTGGGGGTCCGAACACCGTTCCTGCCACCAACCTGGCATATGTTCAATATACCACAAGTGTTGGAATCGGCAACCCCCCCACCTACTATAATCTTGTCGTCGATACCGGGAGCTCAAATACTGCTTGCGGGTAGGTATCTCAGCCAGTTGAACATTCGAGCATTCAATAGATGCCCATGCATACTCCCAGGACCGGAACCAAATACGTCCACACCAATACTAGCATTCCGACGGGCCAGAACGTCACTGTTAACTATGGTTTAGGTCACTTCGCAGGTGTAGAGTGCACGTGTCTCCCGTGGTGCAACAGATGTTTTTCTCTGATTCGTAGTTGCAGACCTCGACCAGGTCACGCTTGCATCAACTCTTGTTCTCACGAACCAGTCCATAGGCGACGCCCTCTCGTATGCAAACTTCCCAGGCGTCGACGGTATCATTGGGGTGGGGCCTGTTGGATTGACTCAAAAAACACTTTCTCCTGATGTCAACGCCACGATCCCGACTGTGATGAACAATTTGATTTCTCAAGGTCTGATCAAGCACCAAGTTTTAGGAGTTTTCTTTGCTCCCCCTAAAAGTGACAACGACACGAGTGAGTCATATTTAATGTGGTTGGGATCGCCATATCTGAAGCCTAGCTCAGACGGCGCTATTACTTACGGCGGTGATGATCCATCCCTAGTGAGTGACAAGGCACATTAGTATACAAGTGATAAACGGCTGGAAAGTACGTCCCTCCATTGATGTTCTCGTCGATCACGACTACCACCCCTGCATCACGATACTGGGGCATTAATGTGACTGGTGTCACGTATGGTGAAAAGGCAATTATACCACAGTCCACCGCAGGCATCGTCGACACTGGTACAACGCGTATGTGCAATGTCAGTTCTGCCCACCTGTTACCTATTAATTCGACATAGAGGTTCTTCTTGCGGATGATTTCTTCGCCGTCTACCTGAATTCCATTCCTGGAGCTAAACTCGACAACAACACAGGTGTGGTGGAAATCCCAAAATCGTCCATTTCTAAGATGCAGTCGCTCGTCTTCCGCATCGGCGAATACAGCTTCCCGATGGATGTTTCAGCACAACTTTTCCCTGCGGACCAAAACATAGCATTTGGCGGTGACGCATCAAAGCGGTATGGCACTCTTTCCAATACGGGTTTCAGTAGTGGAGAAGGCCTCGATTTCATCATTGGACAGATGTTTCTTGAGAGGTACTACTCGGTAGGGATTGGTATTCTTCATCATTATATTGGGTTTGACTTGGAGATTCTCACTACAGGTTTATGATACCGATAACAACAGGATCGGCCTTGCATATACGTAAGTAATGATCTGAAGCATGGGGGCTTCTTGTTGAATGGTGTGTAAACTTGCAGGAAAAACACGTTCTCGACGGACCCCGATCAGGTTTAATTGACTGCCGTGAAATAAATGCTTTTACCCACCTCTGTGCTACTATGATGTTTCAATGCAACAAATATGTCCAACGAATATTCTCGAGAATGAGGCATTCATAGAAGGGACCTGAGTACTCCTCGCTCAAAGCCACGTACATCACTCGCATGTGGTTTGTCCTCTACTCCATGCAGGAAAGGTAATCTTGGAATGACTTTCTCTCTTCAAGGAAGATGGAAGAGTGGTACCACCACTGGCATATATTGCTTACAGAGATGGTGCCAGTTTGTCTCTGTGAGTTGCACGTTGAGATTCTGATTTGGCAGAAATTGTATGTGCATCACGGGCCATTACAAATAGATCATCGATGTGGACAGCTTATAATTAGAACCCACGCGCCTTCCGCCAGTCTAGAAGTCCAAGGCTGAAGAATATTTCACACTGGTGAACGTTCTAACTCTGAATATAATTTCCATCTATGTACTCTAGAGTCTCTGTATGTGGAGAGCGACAGTCAGAGTGTAGACAAACTCTGGAATGCTAGAAGAGGAGTGGCCTTCCTGCCACGTTGCATGCCTGTAAGCCCATCATCCCCAATGTTGGCACTCCCACTGTCACTCAAGCATCCCAATGTCCACCGCCATTCCTCTCCAACCTCCATGACGGCTTTCTCGAGCCCGTGACACCCAGATCGCAACTCACCCTGTCCGAACATCTCAATCCGCGGCCATCCACAGTGTTGTGCGGCTACTTCTGTCCACAATGCACGATACTTTATGTAGGGGTCGACACCGATTATTTTCAGCCCGGGTAATAGTTTCGAGAGAAAGGCGGCGACATGCGTTGGAGATGCAATAGGGGAATTGCATACATCCATATACCGCACCCGTTCATTCTGTATGACCGTTCCATCTGGGCGCTTCGGTACACAGCTCAGCATGTGATTCACGCTGGCATCAAAAACCAACGAGAAACTCTCTAGCCTGGGACAGTACTGAATGAGGGAGACAATCCCCTGCAAAGTAAGACCCGTTGGTAGTTGCCATCCTGACTCTTTGACTAGATGCAGCTGTTCGAGACATGGCCAGGCCATAGCCATCTCCACAAGGTCGCCATCTGTGAGAGCAGGGCTGTAGTGGGTCTCGATGTCCAGAATTCTGAGATTCCGTAGTGGAATGTAAGGTGATAAGACGGACATGTCCAACACCCATGGGAGTGGAGCAAGTGGCCAGACCCCACTATTCACCCGTACAGATTTGAGCTGGCGACGTTGAGAAGGTATGAGAGAGAGCAAATCTTGTATGTCCTCTGATGCATCGTAGATGGCCGTGTCGAAGGTAACGTATGTACATGATATGTTTAGATCCGTCAGTTTGTCGAGTGCGGTCGAGCGGAGGAATTCCACGGATGATTGGAGTGTTCCCGTGACCACGTTAAGGACTCTGAGCTCCGGGAAGACATTTCTTTCGATGGTTGGACAATACGAGGCGTTGATGTGGTCAGGAAGATCGACCCACAATTGTCGTAATACATCTAACTGAGCAAGGCAGTTCAAGTCCTTCCAAGAGATTCTATTGCACCTAACAACTTCCAACGAAGGAAAGTTAGAGGCCATATTGGAAAGCGGTGACGAGAGCTCGTGTTCGTCAGGCCAGGAATTTCTTTTAATATTCAGATAACGCATTCGCGGACATGTGGGGAGAGATGGTAGATTACGGTGAACGAATTTTGCCGTGTTGGAATTCATTCGAAGTGCGGAGAGGTGCGGGTGTATCAGGGAACGGATGAAGTATGTGATGCAATTCTTGTAGTCTTTCAGGAAGGTGCATTCCGCATCATCGAAGGCCGCAGATGAGTCAATTTCCAACGATAGTCCGCGGAGATTTTGGAAGAAAGAATCCGCACCAAGCACATTTAAGACGTGGCATAAATGTTGTGCAGTGACTGAGGAAAGATCTCCCGCGACAAACAACGCATCCGTCCGGAAGTGCAACCTGCGCACGCGATTTGATAGTTGCCTGATTTTTTCCCAGTCTACTGAATTGCAGAACGGTAACGTCTGCTGGGAACGGTTTGCTCCGTGTGTTTTAAAAATGAATAGCCTAAAAATGAGCTTACCGGGGGCGTTCCGTCACCGTCTTCATTCTTTATGGGTACAAACGACAGCAGCCGCAGGACTGGCGTCAGACTTGGGAGGGTCTCCCAAATTAAATCTGTCGCTGGCCCATTAAATGTGCGGCAGGTTTGAGCTATGGCACACAATGTGCGTTCCTCAGCGCAGCAAAATATTTCCCGTAGGACCTCGTCGATTGTGAGACATGGGTGCATGTTGTAGGGCCTTGGGAGGACTTTTACGAGGTATTCAATGAGAGGAAAAGAGAGGGATTCTCCGGCGCATGCGTGGACATCCCATTCATATTTCTGCCAGCGAAAACGTCGCCGCCGCGAGGGTAATAACACCGACTCGAATACGAGGCCATGGACATTGTCACTCGGGCACTTGATGACAGCACAGCCATCAATACGTCATATTATTCTGGGACCACGTGATATTAGGATGACCACCGATATCTTACGCTCGCAATTCAACAAGTATACGAGTGTTTTATTCGTTTCATCTTGGACGGAACCTGATGCTATCGCATACCTCATGTTGTCGCGGTCTCATCGTTCACCCCACTATCCGTGTACTCTTCATTTTCAGACACGCCTCCACTGCGGCCTGTGGTTCATATCCCTTCCCTTCTCACCACAATCCGACTCCCCACGAAATATTCCACCTCCCTCGGGGTGCTTCTCAGGCGCAAATTAAAGTCAGATGTGAGTATATCCACGATGACGTGTCACAAACAACGAACCAGTGTCGATGCGGCAGAATCACGATTCTTAGCACATTTCATTATCCATGCAACCCTTGATACCTAACCCATCTCTTTTCACAGATTATGAGCTTGTGAGGCTATACCACCCCGACTCACCGCATGTCCGACTCCTTCCGCACGCGGAGCGCACAAGCCGGTTCCAAGCATTCCAACGCGCTTATGAGATATTGAAGCGTCCGCGACGGGCCGGATCGGAAACATTTGATGACCTTATTCACGCAGAAATTGCGCGGAGACGAAGATCGTATCGGAGATACCCGGCGGATGGTATGGAAACAAAAGGGATGCACTTCAACGAGAATACCCATGCACAGGCGAGCCTCGATTCATTCTCGAGCAATGCAAGTCAGTTGACTGACCATGGGGTCCAGTCTCCGCACGTGTCCGATGCGATGGCGCACGATGTTGGCGCCATGTTCCGGGCATTTTGCATTACATCCTTGGTGAGCTTATTCCTCTGGAGAGTCTACACTACGGATCTAAGAGAAGCATTCATTTGACCCGTTGAGTGCATCGGAATGTTGATGGCCCCGCTGATGACCCCTTCCAGGGGTCAGCAGAGAAGTGCAGCTGCCAATTTGGCACAGGCGCACCGGGACGCACAGGAGTTTGGCATGGAACGGCGGAGACAGATCAGGCAGTTTGTTCAGGAGTATGAGGCAGAGCGGGGCGAACCGCTCCCAAAAAGGACAATCACGAGACGACAGAATTGAATATCCTCGAGAGCCGCAACCGCTGAACATGTGGGCCAAATTCTGGTTGTCCATGTGATAGGTTCTGGAACCTATCTCACCACCATCCTTTGTAAGTTATGAGTCCGAATGCGTCGCTACTTAGAGAGCCTGGCTACTAGGGCCTTGTCATTCTGTAACCTGACCTGCAGATTATCTGTCCAATTCATGGACCCGTCACGGAACTATACCATCAAGAAGGTATGTAGAATTTGAAAACTTTGCAATCACGTGTTTGAGACGGTTACCCCTCCCGAGCTTGATCACAAGCAATCGGTCACAATAGACGTCATGGAAAAGGTGGCCTACAGCCTGGCCCCTGTTCACCGAACAGCCTAGACTCAATGCACAATACTTACTGACACAAAGCTAAGGCCATCAAGCTCACATTCACCCATTCGTCCCGCTCTACAACGGGTACGCTTGCGCTACCCATTCTGTCTGCTGACATCCGTCACCGTCCATGCCCGCGCCAACCTCATCGCCTCTGCCGGATTTTTCCCTTGATTCCTCAACTTTTCCCATCGCTATACCCAGCATTGTAATCAGTATGTTGCCCTCATGTTGCTGGTGTGACAAACGCGTCCTTATTGCGTGCTCAACACATGAATGTATACAACCGTGTCTGCTCAAACTCTAGTCGCCGTTGGCTTGGTCCTCTTGGGCATATTTTGCATTGTGTCGAGGAGGAGAAGGCGCAGAATGGCTGCCTTGGACATGGATGAGGGCAATCACGCTGAGCTTCAGCCACGACCACGACCCCGTCGACCACTGCTACATCCTATTGCTTCGGCCCAAGCAGCCACCTCAAGCACGGGCGGAAAAACATCGGGGCAGCGCAATGAGGCCACTATCAGGTTGCCAGACACGTTTCCTTTGTCCAAGGAAATAGACAATGCACGACGCATACCGCCAACGCCGCCATTCTCGCCGCCTATAGCGAAAACAGCTGTTCAACGGAGAACCACTTATCAAGGCCATAACTCGGACCTCGGCAGTGACAATGACAACAGGGCTGAAAGCGAAAACAACGAGCTGCCAAGGCCGTCTCCATCGTCCGTAGTACACACGGTGCGCATTCCAATTCACCGTCTTTTCATAAACTAGAATTGGGAACTGACATTCCACGTCTTGTCAAGCCTGTGAAGCCACTTCCGCCCGCACACATCGTATGTCCGCTGCTCTGTTCATTTGATATTCTCCCTCCCCCCTCCCAGCTCCCCATTTTCCTGACAGGCCCAAATCGGGGCATCATGTTTTCCATTATTGTTTTTTTTTGTCTGGAGCGATAGGCACTTGACGTGAGCTGGATGCAGATCGCCGACAGGGATATGGCCACCGAACGTTTCGATGGCGGATCCAGGAACGATGTACTAGGGTCGTAGCCATTGAACGTTCGTGCCGTCCTGAGCCCTTGCCCTAGTACTACGGCCCCCTATCAAATCACCTACCATGCGTCACCCCATCGTGTTCCCCCCGCCCCATTCCACGACGTCACCTGTCGGCCGCAAGGAATGGGGCCATGATGTGTATCCGAAAGGAGTTGTCGTGTCTCCCAGAGTACTACGACCAGCTCTGATGGTGGGCTATCCACTTACGCCATAATCCGACCAGTATCGAACATTGATTGATAGAGTGCATCACCTACTACGTTCGATGAATGTCATATCCCGATTCCGACAGTGAAAGCACCGACCTTGCCGCTCTGTACAGCCGTCCTGCATCCCATCTTGAGAGTCTGTCACACTGCATCGGGGGGATGACCAGTTCCGGCTCCGGCCATCATCATTCCTGGCGCTGATGCATACGGGCGCACAGCGGAGGCGATAACAGAATCGCAGCATGTGGATGTGGAGGATGTGGGACCCAAATGTCAGTTATGTGACTTGTCCGTCCGTGCTCTTCGCTACACCGTATGTAACAAACAGGAAGGCGGATGTCCATACTCGAATGTTTATGGACGGGCGCGGTGATGGATCATCACGGGTGGTAGAACCCCATACCTGCAAATGCCCTACCTCTTTCCCTCCCGGTCACTTGGAGATCTGACGCGCTACATAGCAAACTGGTGTGATCACATGTACATGCCATGCACATGTACCATGCAGTAGGATGAGTCACCAGGTTCCATTCGACTCGAACCCCTAAGGAATCCCAGGTTTTTCGCCATTTAAGTTAGCTCCGGGCATCGTGCTTGGTTCTGGCCCCTCTTGTCCGCAGGAAGGGATCCGAACCCATGCACTTGGCCAATGGCTCCAAGAGTGCCCCAGTTGGAATTTTGGGGGGGTATGACACTGGTCGTGTGCTAGCAGGGCACTGTCATGCGACCCTTCCAGGTTTTGAGAGTCCCTGCCAGGCAGGCAGCCTTTACCAACGTTTTCCAGCTTGCTCCACAATGGAGGGCTGTTACGGTCATGTATGCTGTACTAGTACCCGGTGGTGGGATGCAATTACATATGTAGACCAGCCACTGTAATCATTAATGACATCCACCACTCACCCATGCCGTAGATCTCAGGTTCGGACCCCATCTACCCTGTAGGCTGCTGGTCAGACGTCAGGTAAGCAGTGGCTCGTATGACCAGTGGTTGGCTACGTATGATATGCAGCACTGGCATGCCATGGGAACAAGTTGGACAACGCCTATTCAATCATTGAGCCCTAGTCGTGTGAACAATTGTAGGTCACGTTGTCCCACGCCAAGGTCTTGGTATATTACAAGCCTCACCGCTATGGTGGACATGACACATGGGGCTCCATGCAGGCTTATTCATCGTGTTTGCTCGAAAGTGGACATGGGACGAAGATGGTGGCTCATTAACAAGCCCTGCCAAGAGGTAGTTTTCTAACCCAAGAAAAGTCAAAAACGACCCTACGACTTGATGCGATAGCCATCTCATATCTCACCTTATCCTACTATCTCACGCAGGTACTAAAGGCTGTCGCCACTGTGCAGTATACAGATAACCGACCAGAGCATGCCCTTTCCCCTCGGTCACGACGCCACATTGATAATGAAAGCGGTGTGCCAGGTGGTGGAACGAAAGATACAACGCACCCGCGAAGTGCTGATACAATTCCACGCCAAACCGTGTTGCAAATGCCAACTTGGACCCTGTATGTATGTACTCGCATCACAATGTGGTCGTGTGACGCCTGAAAACTTTGATTAAACAACAAAAGGCTCTGTCGCTTGTGGGTCGACGATATGATTGGTCCGTCCGAGGTTGATTAGCTGGTTGGCGGGTTGGCAATGGCACAATCTAGCCACGGCTTTCCGATCCTCAGAGAAGTAAGTGATACCTTTTTCTAAATAGCGAGATGAAGAAGTGTGGGGGTTTTGTTTCCCGTGGGTTCGGGTTCTACGTGTTTTGCAATGGACATGAGATCGTATCTTTAGGTGGGTGGAAATTATCGTTCCTACGATTTAAATCAATACAGGCTGGCCATATTCCTGCTTCTATCGCTATGGTAGACATGACGCATGGACCTCAAGCACGTCAGGCTTACTTATCGTGTCTGCTAGAAAGTGGACATGGGACGAAGATGGGACTGTGGCTCACCAACAGGCCCTGAGAGGTAGTATCTAGAACTTCATTAACCCAAGAAAAATCAAAAACGACCCTACGACTTGATAGTTTAGGGCGATAGCCATCTCCTATCTCACCTTATCCCATCTCACGCAGGTAAAGGCTGTCGCCACTGTGCAGGTAGACCTTGTATGTACTCGCGTGTGGTCGTGTGACGACTGAAAACCTTGATTAACAACAAAAAGCTCTGTCGCTTGTAGGTCGACGATATGATTGGTCCGTCCGAGGTTGATTAGCTGGTTCACTGGTTGGCAATGGCACAATCTAATAGCCACATTTTTTCCCATGGCTTTCTGATCCTCGGAGAGGCAAGTGATAAGCGAGATTGAGCAGTGTGGAGGTTTGTTTCCCGTGGCTTCGGGTTCTACGTGTTTTGCAATGGAGACGATGATCGTGTCTACTCATCGTGTCTGCTAGAAAGAGGGCATGGGACGAGCTCACCAACAGGCCCTGAGAGGTAGTATCTAGAACTTCATTAACCCAAGAAAAGTCAAAAGCGACCCTACGACTTGATAGTTTAGGGCGATAGCCGTATCTTATATCGCACCTTATCCCATCTCACGCAGGTAAAGGCTGTCGCCACTGTGCAGGCAGGTAGACCCTGTATGTACTCGCATCACAATGTGGTCGTGTGACGCCTGAAAACCCTGATTAAACAACAAAAAGTTCTGTCGCTTCTGGGTCGACGATATGATTGGTCCGTCCGAGGTTGATTAGCTAGTTGGCGGGTTGGCAATGGCACAGTCTAGCCCACATTTTTTCCCATGGATTTCTGATCCTCGGAGAGGCAAGTGATACGTACCTTTTTCTAAATAGCGAGATGAAGAAGTGTGGGGATTTTGTTTCCCGTGGGTTCGGGTTCTACATGTTTTGCAATGGAAGTGAGATCGTGTCTTTAGTACTAGGTGGGTGTAAAATATCGTTCCTATGATTCAAGTCAATTCCACCTACAGACTGGCCATACTCCTGCTCGCTATGGTGGATATGGGTCGAAGATGGGACTATGGTTCACCAACAGGTATCTAAGAACTTAATCAACCCAATAAAAGTCAAAAGCGAACCTACGGCTTGGTCGTTCAGGGTGATAGCCGCATCCCATATCTCACCTTATCCCTATCATCTCACGCAGGTAAAGGCTGTCGCCACCGTGCAGTCAGTACAATAACCTGCCCCTTCCCCCTCAGCGGCCACGATGCCACATTGATAATGAAAAAAAAGGACCACGCATGTCAGTTGCGGTGTGTGGGCTGTGGAACGAGAGAGATACATACATACGTGACACTGATGCATACGCACCCGCGAAGGGGCTGATACAGATATTCCACGCTTCCACGCCAAGCCGCTGTGTCGCGGATGCAATCCATACGTGTTGACCCTGTACATATACTCACTGATCCACGATGTGGAGTCGCTTGACGACCGAAAACCTTGATTAATACAGTTAACACGACAAAAAGCTCTTGTTGCTTGTGGGTCGACGACGACGACGATTGGTCCGTCCGAGGTTGATTAGCTGGTTGGGGTCGGGTTGGCATGAGATCATCTAGCCACGTTTTTTTCCCATGGCAGAGAGAGAGGCAAAGTGACACCTTTTTTTTCTAGATAGCGAGATTGAGCAGTGGTGGGAGGTTTTTGTTTCCCGTTTGCAATGGAAAAAATGATGGGATGGTGGGGTGTAAATCAACCTTCCTAACGATTTTAAATCAAACGCTGGCCATTTTCTTGCTTGCTTCTATCGCTTACCCACGGGGTTCCTGCAGCACACACGCCGAGCATCTGGTAACTTTCATCAGTTACTACGGCGTGGCACTGCCTCGGACATGGGACTCAAGTTGGCCCGTTTTCCAAAACCCGAACCCTTTTCCCTATGGGTGGATTGGAAATGGAAGAACGAACCGTGGGTGTTTGAGGGGACAAAGAGAGGGAGGGCAGGCAGGCAGAGGGATAGCCCAGGCTGCCCCGGCAACTATAGCCATAAGTTCGGGTGTCCGCGCGAGCGCTGTCTGTCGCCACTGATCTGGTAACCTAGCTGTGGGATCCCAAGCCGATGATCGAAATCGATGATAATCAAAAGAACACACTGGTACATGTGCTGGAGGGGGGAGGGGGACGATTCGGTTCGTCGGCTGAAGGGATGATGCTGACGCTGGGCTTACTACTCCTTATTCCAGGATTGTCCATCCCTCGATCGTGAATTCGGGGCTTTCTTGGCGTGTACGGACTCGGAAAGAAGTGCCAAATGTTGGTATGGTGGGTTAAACGGATGATGACATGGCAGGTTCCCCGACCCGGAGTCGCGCGTCTCTCAAGTAGTTATGCGTGCAGGACACACTGAAAGGGAAAATGTCAGCACCGAGGAGATGCGATCATTCTGCAATCGATACTGATGTACCGCCGAGAACGCGCCTACGATCGAGAGGGTGAGATATCGATGATCAGACCTGGTATGTTCTTTCCAATATGATGGCCCCATTGAGCTGCGTACTCGATCGGTATGTTCATAGTAGTACGAGCGGCTTCGGGATCCGAGGACCAAGGCCTGGCGGAGATTGCAGCTGTATCAGTATTGTCGTGGCTGGCCGGGAAGAAGAAAATGGAACAGCGAGGCGTGGTTCGAGAAGACAGAACAGCTCATGGTCTCGCGGGGGTGGGTAACCATCTACCTAACGAGGAAAAAAAAAAAAGCAGGCTCTGGGCCCGCGCAGACAGACGCACGTCGATAAGGAGTGAAATACGCTGAAGGGTACGGGTCGGAGAGAGAGATATCGAGAAACCCCGCGGAAGGGGAGGTGTCGATATCGATATCGAAGTCTGAACGCCACGAGGGTGTAGTGCACTTACAAGCGATAAGGGTAAACGATTGTGCCACTGGACGGGTGGACGAGGGGCGAAACAGGGAGTGGGGAGATACGGGTTTTTACATAGGTTTTGGAAACATGGCTCGTACTCTACGGCGGAGAGTTATGTACCTACACGTAAAGAGCAAAAATACAGACAGCGACTCCAAAAATAAAAGTGAATTCAGCGAACAGGCGTCGAGACGGTGGTTTTGAGCAGGGTTGTTGGGTGTTGTCGCCAAGGCGGAATAAACCGGGCAGGTGGGACAGGAAGGGGAAGGAGGACACCAAGAACAAGGACAGGTCACACGGAAAGGACGTGCAGGGTGGAGCCAACAGGCAGTGAACATGATGAGGCCAGCGTTTCTGTTCCCTCTTCCTACAGCTGCGCACCTTGACCACTCTCGGATGGAGGCTGCGTTGCGGTGATAGTGGTTGAGTCGACCCTGACGCGAATGGAAAGATGGTCTAATTATTTTTGGACGAGGTTATTTTGGGGGAGCTGAATGACGTTGCGCTCGATCAGGTACAAGGCGAGTGGCCTGGTTCACGGCACAAGAACATGCCGCCGGAGTGGCGACAGTGCGGAAGGAGGGATGTGATCGATGGATGACTACTCTCTGGTGGATAAACGCATCAAGCGCACGACGGGCGATGGTTGTGCACGATGGCTCGATATGGCAGGCGAGGGGATCCCAGGAATCCCATGGCCAGGAATGGCAGGCAATCCGGAGATTGTCCGGAGGAGTGATCGATCTCAAAATCTCACGAGCGCCGTTTGCACCTGTTGCTGCCGGCACCCGTTCGCGGGGTGCGAGAAAACAAGACACTTAGATACAAACTCGAAAGGTTCGTTCTCCTCCTCCCCCTCCCCCTCTCCCCCGTCCTCTGTGCATCACCATGGGCAGGCGAAAGATCGAAATACAACCCATCACAGTGCGTATTCCGTATTTTCGCTGCGTGACGTGCCCAACACATGTGCACCGTCCTGTCCATTTATTCTTGTCTCGTCGACTCGCCTTCCTTCGCTGTTCCATCTTTGACATATGTCGCTGGGTGCTGATTCCGTCTCTTAAACATAGCACGAGCGTAATCGCTCTGTCACTTTTTTAAAGGTGAACCCCCCCCAATGCTATTTTTGCTCTCGATGGCTTGGCACTCAAATATATTATTATCGTCGTTCATTACAACCCCCCCCCATCCCTCATAGCGTAAGAACGGCCTTTTCAAGAAGGCATACGAGCTCGGTGTCCTCTGCTCCGTCGACGTTGCAGTCATCATATTCGGTCCGTGCCTCTTCCTCTTCCCCACCCCTCATCCTCAAATGCTGCCATCCAGAGGAACGCCCGGGTCATCACGTAAAGCTGTACCAGTATTGCTCCGGCGACGTCCATGACATCGTTCAGCGTCACATGCGCGTAAGACCATCCATTCTCTTTCACCTCCAGCGACTGACCCATCCCAAGTATGATGGCGAACATGACACCCGCACTCCCCACGACTTTGCAAACAATGCCAACAACATCAAGGTAGACGATACTGCGGACGTCGATGACGACGACGGGGACGACGACGAGCACGACTCACGCCACCCTGTAAAGAGAGGAGCAAACCTCAAACTGAAGCAAGAGCACGCCAACGGAAAGAATGCATCGGACACGGACCTTGCAAGCGTAGACGTAGGTGTCCTCCCTCTTCTCTCAGCGCCAATGCCCCTCATATCCTGAACAGGTCGACTATGGAATGCACAGACCCGTGGCCATACCCGGACCCCCCATGCACCTTCACACCTCGTCACATCTCCAATCCACAGCATCGGGTCCCTCACTTCCTTTATCAACGGAACGCCAGACATCCAACCGATCATCTCTCTCTGCTAATGGTCCGTTTCCCGCATCTGTCTCTGGGGCTAGACCTCCTTCTAACACTGCCCCCCCACAGGGAGCGCTGGCAAACTGTCTGGTGACGAATCCCTCCTCAACGGCTACCTACCGTCGCCGACATCCGTGCAATCACCCGCTTACCGCCACAACGGCCCACAGCTCCCGTACACGTCCTATATCGGGTCGCCTTCTTCGACTGTGCTGCCACCCTCTTCCTATGAGTTCCCGCCACCTCCTCCGTCCTCGTCGTCCAGAGGCGCTCCCAGAAACGGACTGTACAGCCAGCGTTCAGCGACGTACGCAGGACACGATCAGATGTCAGGGATGTATCACCACCACCATCCACATCCACATCCACACCCGCTCATGCGTCAAACGCTGCCGCATACGCCCTCTCATCCCCACGCAACGCACCCGAGCAGCAGTAGTATGCATCCGCATCCACAGCCACAAAATGAACTACTGTATCCGGCCCTGCTTGACCCCGCAGACGACCCGAATCATCCATCGCCGCATCAGCATCAACAACAGCACCATCAGCAGCACCATCAGCATCATCATCAACGACAGATGCCATCTTCCCAGCAGCCGCACTTCCCCGCATTGGACTGGCCCACCCATGGACCTGCGACATCAACACCGTCGCACCAGACGCCGCCTCACGGAAGCGCAGCAGGAGGTCCACGGCAGGATCCCACAACCGCAGCGGGTGAGTTCGGAACAAGTTGGATGCTGTTGTTGTTTTTCGATCTTTCTGATCCGCGGCCTCTTTTTTTTTGTTGTTGGCTGTGTCGCAGGTTCAACCGGTGAAAATACGAACACCTGGCTCGATTTCCTTTCTCAGAATGCGCCGGGACACGCCGGTCCGCCGCCGCCGCCGTCGCACCAGATGCCCTTATCGCTTCCGTCGGCAGAGAGGGAGTATGCCGCTGCGGAACGAGACGTCGTCGGGGTGGTGTCGGATAAACTCGGGAATGGGGGGATGGGTGGTGGGGTGGGTATGTCATCTCCGTCATCGAGGAAGCGACCGCGGACGAGCTCGGGGATGGCGATCTCGGAGGATGGAAGGAGGCATCATTCGCCACAAGGGTTATCGGGTGTAGCAGTAGGGAGAAAGAAGGAGGAAGGACATTGAAGGGGCGAGCAGCTGAGTATTATCTTTTTACACATTATCACAGTTTCGAACACTTCTTTTTCAAGTTTCTACTCTCGATTCTAGCCTTAATTAACTATATATCCCGGCCCATCGACGACACGACACTTGGTTTTTTTACATAAGGTACCTTGGTTTTGTTTTAAAAAAATACACTCCCATTTTGCAAGTGTTTTTCACATACTCTGATTCAGTGCAACAAACCTTTCTGGACACTAGTATTATGGCGTTCTTTAGCAGTATACTTATACGTTGCGGAAACTTTTTCGACATTTCGGACGATTGGGAGGTTGTATGTAAGTGTGGATTAACATCAGTGAGTTATAAGATCAGGCTGGGATCTTGGGTGGTGATGGTGGCGGCCACGAGGCCCAAATGAGAGCTAGTCGCCCAATGTTGGGCCCGGACGTCTAGCGTCGCATAACACGTCACTGGATCAAGCATGTTATTCTGGTCGGCAACTGGTACGCCTGTCCCGCCCCCTTTTCCACGTACTACTAACCACTACCGATGATTTGTTGACTCCCGAGAAGGACTCGCCCAACATGGCCCTCGAAGGCATTATTTGATGTTGCACAGATTTGCCGCGATGAAAGACAGCCAGACGGCTATCGGCTGCCACGTCTTGTTCAACATGTCATCTTATGCAAGGGAAATAATCACTCAGGAGTCTCGTAACCAGTATTAGTGACTCGATTCACCCCTAACATTTACCTCCTATGCCCGAACACTTGGACCGTGCGTGAATTTCCCCCCCCCTCACCATCATGCATCGCAGCTTGGAAATCGACGAAGTCCTCCGTCACATATTCGCTTACATCAACAACCCCGCTACCCTATATGCGCTTTCGAGGACGTGCCGCACGCTCAGTGGGCCTGCTACGGATCTGATTTGGGAGACCCTGACAGACTTGGTTCCGATACTCCTCCAGTTGCCTTGTGTGAAGCGAGAAGGGAGCGGATGGTACACGGTAAGTCCAATTGCCAACTTAACTTTGACTGAGCACTCCCCCTCACGTCCCCTGTTTGCGACCACCAGAAAGTGACGTTCGTCCGTCCACCTACTGATGCCGACTGGACGACTTTCAGGCGTTTTTCGACTCGTGTGCGCAACTTGCATCTTGTCATGGTTGGGTCTTACGACCCCTTTGGTCCCAGTGATTTTGACCACCGCATTGTTCCTCTCTTGGATCAGCACCCGACACATCTTTTCCCAAACTTGTGTTCAGTGACATTATTTGAGAGTGCAGCGGCTTACTACTTCGAACGGCTCACCAGTGATAAACAAAATAAGATGGTGCGCTGGTTCAGAGACTTGATACAACTAGGCCCCACCATGCTTGCCCTGCACTATTATCTTGTTCCATTCATCGTCCCTGACTTGCCAGCCATAAAGAGCATCCGCAAGTTAAAAGTTGGTGGACATTCATGGGATTTGAAAGCTGGAGATCTGCAAGAGCTCACACTTCGCGAGACAGTACCCCAACTTACTTCATTGGAATCATTTTGTGGTGATTTGTGGTCCTGGGATGTCCTCTGGCACCTCGGGCGGCTACCTGCACTCAAGGAACTCTCGGTTGAACTCCCGGAAACTCCACCAGGCAGCCCACACCATAAAGAGGGTGCATTCTTTTCGCAGCTCAAAGTCCTGAATATAAGGACAACACACCTCTCCGTCGCAGAGTTGTTCCGCTGCAGCAATTTCGACAAACTCACCACTTTCTCTGCCGAAATTATCAGCCCTGACGATTCATCAGAAATTCAGGTACTTGACCTCATTCCTTATCATTGCCGCCAACTCCAATCCCTCTGTCTGCGACAACACATTCATCTCCCCACCGACGTCCACAAACTTTACCCGTATCGGAACCTTCAGGTTTTGAGCATCACATTGCATGCTCATGTTGTGCAAGAGCCATGGAACGATGATGATCTTGTCTCGTTGACCAAGGGGTTGCCACGCCTTGAACGGTTCTACGTGCTCGACAAAACACAAGGTAAACCATCGCCACGAACAGCATTCACCCTTCGGGCTCTCTTGAATCTTGTGGAGGGCTGCTCGAAGCTTGAGCATATTTGCATGGATTTCGATGCTAGACAATGGAGTCAGTTCAAATACCTATCAAGGCGCAAGAAAGGACACGTCGTACGCAATCACAGCGTCCGTCACCTGAATGTGTGCAATTCGGCTGTTACGTCACGAAAGAGGCTGGCAAGGATTCTCTCCGGATTACTTCCATGCCTGGAGGTTATCGCAGTGGCTCCGTACACGAAGGATAGATCGGCGTGGAGAAGTGTAGCTGCGTCGCACAGGAACTCACCCCTCTTCAGAAGCCAAACTGACGATGCTATACCCGGGAGTTTGGGTACTGATGAAGGGATGACTTTATGCACAGTAGAGTCTTTGGGACTATGAATGACAAAGTTCGAAATGGAAGTGATTGACAATATTGAAGGACCAACCCAACACTCGTATATCCACATATGAAATGTTAATAAATGCTTGAAACGATCTCACTGTAATACTACCTTGGGCGGCAGTGATGCGGATTGACTTGCTCCTACATTGATTTGAATGTTCCAGTGATCCTTGGTTACACTGAGCAGATGGTGGCGGCCACGAGGCCCAAATGAGAGCTAGGCTACTAGTCGCCCAATGTTGGGGACGTCTAGCGTCTCACCTGTAATACGTCACTGGATCAAGCATGTCGGCAACTGGTACGCCTGCCCCGCCCCCTTTTCCACGTACTACTAACCACTACCGATGATTTGTTGACTCCCGCGAAGGACTCACCCAACATGGCCCTCGAAGGGCATTATTTGACGTTGCACAGATTTGACGCAGCAGGAGGTCAACGGCAGGATCCAGCAACGGCAACCGCAGCGGGTGAGTTCGGAACTTGGTTGTTTTTTTCCATGTTTTTCTGATCCGCGGCCTCTTTTTTGTTGCTGTTGTTGGCTGTGTCCGACAATTTCCGCAGGTTCAACCGGTGAAAACACCTGGTTCGATTTCCTTTCTCAGAATGCGCCGGGACGCGGTCCGCCGCCGCCACAGTCGTCGTTGTCGTCGGCGCACCAGATGCCCTTTTCGCTTCCGTCGGCGGAGAGGGAGTATGACGCTGCGGAACGAAACGTCGTCGGGGTGGTGTCGGAGGGATGGGTGGTTATGCCATCTCCGTCATCGAGGAAGCGACCGCGGACGAGCTCGGGGATGGCGATCTCGGAGGATGGAAGGAGGCATCATTCGCCACAAGGGTTATCGGGTGTCGTAGTAGGGAGAAAGAAGGAGGAAGGACATTGAACGGGGCGATCAGCTGAGTATTATCTTTTACACATTTATCACAGTTCGAACACTTTGTTCTTTTTCAAAGTTTCTACTCTCGATTCTAGCTTAATTAACTTTAACCCCAACAGGAGAGAAAGAACCGTTGTAAAGTGGAGCGCCATTCATCATTGATAGCGCACGAAAGGTGAGTGAAGGGTAACCGCAGAAAATGGACCTGGCAGTGACGAAATTCATTACAGCGGTGCAATGGAATTGGAAGATGCTAAGACCGCACAGTCGGTCGTAGAAACCACGAGATCAATCTTCCTGTGCGCTTTAGCGAACGACAAAACGGTAAAGATCTTCGACGCACCACCATGGAGCAATGCTTCGCTCGTCACCCCTCGTCATGCCGTCCGCCGGATTTGGAATGATACAGCACTGACGGGAAAGAGGCTCTCTGTATGGTATTGGAGTGTCACGTAGAAGACACGATAAAAGGGGAACCGTTGACGCTTGGCGAGCGCTATGCAGCCTTGTTGAGGCACCAAGGCACGGATTCGAAGCAACGCAGACGGGAACTCCCTGAAGTCGTGCGCCTCGCGTACGGCATGAAAGTCATGGTTACGCAAAACGTAGAGACGGACCTGGATATTACGAATGGGGCTCGAGGAACCATCGTCGATATCTGGCTGCACCCTGAGGAACCACCTTTCAATCAGCAACAACCCATAACCAAGCTCAAATATGTGCTGGTGTGCATACTCGTGAAACTAGATCGCACATGTGCCACTCAATTGAATGACCTGGAGGAGTCTGTTATCCCAGTGGAGCCAACATGCAAGCCTTATCGCATCACCTGTCAGACTGCTGAGGGAAAGTATGTCACACGCACCGTGTGACGACGCCAGTTCCCGGTGATGGCTGCATATGCATTTACTTCCCAGGGACAAACGTTACCTGCAGTCGTTGTGGATATAGCCACCCCACCCACAGGTGCGTAGATGTTGTTTATGTGATACAACGACTGACAAAGCAACCAGGTGGGTTAAGTCTTTTCAACCTTTATGTTGCTCTCTCTAGAAGTTCTGGCTGATCTATGATCAGACTGCTGCGCGACTTCGACGCAAAAGTCTTTTGAGCCGCTCACTGTCCAGAACTACTTGCAGAGAATGACAGGATAGAGATCCTAAATGAAACATTGAAGGAATGGAAGAAAGCAGGGTGAGACACCCGAAGGAGCTTGCCGTAGTGTGGCGGATAGTCAATGAATTCATAATCTCTTATTCCACATATGTTTTTTTGTTTGTAAAGCGCCTCTGAATGTACATGTATTTGCTGAGCACTGGACGTCATTCAATATCGGAAGTTGGTTTGCCTTTAGGCGGCAACTGCTGGTAGTATAGGGGGGGACGTTCTCACTTTTTGGGGGTGCAAAGGACCTTGCCCAAGCAAGGTGATATATCCCGACCCATCGACGACACCACACTTGGTTTCTTACATAAGGTACCTTGTTTTTTTTAAAAAAAATACACTCTCTTTGAGCTGAGCTGAGACTGAGATGCGCTGAAAACGGAGGGAGCAAGTGGTGAGGTTGACATAATCGCGTTAAAGGTAAATACAATTTGAGTGATTAGTGGATGCGTGCTACGAAAGATCTGATGCGAAGAGAGGGATTTGGGTGAGGGCGCGAAGCGCCTCCGGCCTCGACTGCTGGTCCTGGATAGAACGTGAGCTGCGGGGGAGGGATGGGAAACCCTCGCGCGCTGTGATCTATGCCAGGACTTGAGCTGTCGTCAAGGCCCTGTGAAAGAGTGTGCGAGGCCCCGTGGTTGACACGGGACCAGGGAGAGGTGGGTGGGTGAAATAAAACGACCGGAGGTCCAGTGGCGGGGCACGAGAAGGAGAGAAAGAGAGAGAAAGAGGCTGCAGCGGTACAGCCACCGCAAGCCCAAAGACTACGCTCTGTCAATCCAGTCGTGCCTTCTTACATAACAGACCCACAATCTTTGAGCTGAGCTGAGACTGAGATGCGCTGAAAACGGAGGGAGCAAGTGGTGAGGTTGACATAATCGCGTTAAAGGTAAATACAATTTGAGTGATTAGTGGATGCGTGCTACGAAAGATCTGATGCGAAGAGAGGGATTTGGGTGAGGGCGCGAAGCGCCTCCGGCCTCGACTGCTGGTCCTGGATAGAACGTGAGCTGCGGTTCCCATAGGGTAGGAGTGCGACGACGCAACGAGCGCATGCGGTCGACCCTGGAGCAGTAGGAGGAGGGAAACTTACCCAGGAAGAACTTGCAAGAAGTTGGCAGTTTAGCCACGAACTGGGGGCATGGTGTAGCGAAGGAAAGATTCGTGGAGCTCCGGAGTGGCTTGCATGTATGGTGCTAAAATCTGGGCATGGCGGCGCAGATATAAGAGGAAAGCGTCACTGGCCCATCGGCCTTTGACTTTGACGACGTCGAACGGAATGTTGCGGAGGAGATATTCAAGAGTTGAACCGATGCGGAGGCTATGGCCACTGAGAGGCTTGATGCCTGTGGCTTTGGCTGCGAGGGAGAGTGTGGAAATAAATTTATTGCGGGTCAAAGGTTTTAAGATTCCTTTGGGGCCGTCTCTATATGCAAAGAGTGGAGACTCTGGTAGCGGATTGTTGACACGAAGGTGGTTGTCGAGGGCGAATTCCGGGTCAGAGGGACCATTCTGCCTGGCCCAATTTACATCCTCGCCCTGGGGCGCTGCTTTGGTGCGGGGGAGATGGAAGTTGGTGATCTCTCTGCCATTCCGGTCACTTTCACGGCGCATGTCTTGGAGTTTGACATGCTTGAGGGGGTTAAATGCATCCAGTTTCGGGACTGTAAATTCACCGACTCGTGCGGTTGCATAAAAGATAGTGGTTAGGCAGGCGAAGACGGCAGCATGCAAGGGGGTGTCTAGATCCAAGCTCCGGTGAATTGTGGCGATGGTATCTATGGTGTAAGGCTCTCTTGGTTTGCGTTTAGATGAAGGGGGAGCGAGTGTGGCTGCTGCCTTGAGGAGGGCATTCACTTCGTCGTCTTTTATAGTCCAGTCCAGGCCGTGGATTATGTGCCAGGCACGTACTCCTTGGAGATAGTTTGAAACGGTGGCACTGGAGTAAAATCCCGCGAGGTTTGACAGGAAAGACGAGATTAGAATGGAGCTAGCGGGGGCACGGTGAGCGTCCGGGATGTGTTTGCTGTCACAAAAAACATGGTATATAAGGAGTCCGGAACCATAAGTCTCCTTGGTACTGTCGGCCCAAGCATGAGTTACGACACGTTCAATGCGGGATAATTCATCCGAAGATAGCAATGGTAGATTACTGCCATGTTGAGGACGAGATGCGATGAGAGGTTTCCATTGCTCTAAGCGGTCACGGGCAGGGCAAAGGGGACGGAGGGATGAGGGGACGGGTGTGAGGTCGGCAGGGTATGTAGACTTGTGATGCCTGACTGAAGACTCACGCGAGGCGCTGCTGCTTGGATGGTTTTGCACGAGTACTGTTGGTACTGGATGGATGATGAAACGATTGCTGGTGGGGTGTGGCACAATCTTCGTCAGATATGTCTTCGATGAAGGGCCGCAGGGCATGGGGGATGGGGACTGCTGGAAGGCGGAGACGTAAGGGGGGATAAATGCCACGTGAAGGTCCGTCTGCTGGATTACCACTGCTTGGGACATATCTGGTGATGACTGTGCACTCGGCTCTGTCCAGGATGGAGTGGATGCGCTTGAAGGTGTCATTGGTGGGTTTGTTCCGGCTGCGGCCATTCCACCACCCTTCGACCACTCCTCTATTGTCTCCGAAAAGTTTGAAACAAATATTGGAGGCTCCAGATGATAAGATGTGTCGGACCAGGAGTTCAAAGCCAATACTTTCTGCCCAGCCGATGTCTCGTCCATCTGTGTTCCAGCCTGTACACAGCCGCCAAGCTTGCCACTGTTTGTCGACGGTGATGCCAATCCCAAAGCCTGAGCTGGCGTCGGAAAAGGCAATAAAGTCATGAATGATACCAGGATGAGGGATGGTTAGAGGGCGGGGTGGATTGTTGAGGATGGTGGACCACCAGAGGAGGTCCTCGACGGTTCCAAGTGGTGGGGTCCTGGGTTTGAATGGGGAGTCACCAAAAATGGCAAGCATAGCTTCCAGGTGAATGAGGTAAGCGCGGCCTGGAGGAATGACCAGTGTTGCATGCAGCAGCCTTCCATGCAACTTCTGCACCTCATGGAGGGTGTGTGTGCGGGAGAGGTTCCATTCATTTATGGCGAGGAGGTATTTGATGCGTTTGGGATCGCTGAGGGTGACTGTCCGGTAGTTGAGGTCCCATGTTAGACCTAGATATACTACTGACGAGGAGAAAGGTATGTCCTTCGAAGCTTCCCATGGAATGCCCAACTGTCGAGAGATCATGTCAATGTCCTCGAAGTTGTAGGTGTATTTAAAGTCATCATCCGAGCGGGGGGAGCTATCAGACAGGTCACAAAGTGGGAAGATATGGTCTTCGTCAAACTCAGTGCGTTGGTCATCAGATAAGGTGTCACCCTCGAACCACTGCCACCCGCCCTGTGTAATCAGGCCTCCATTGCGATGGATGGATTCAGCCACTTGTGTGCGGTGCTGGTTGTACTGTGTTAGATACTCCTTCCGAATCCGGAAGAAAATGTGGTCATCAACCCAGCGGGAGACAGGGCCAATGCCTTTGGCTCGGAATAAATCAGCTCCTGCCCCTGCTAGGGCACCATAAATGCCGCCTGAGGGGCCGAAACCAAAACATAGACATGTGTCTATGGCGAAAAGGTCTGGGGATACCCTAACCACCAGACCTTGCCATTCAGAGGGGCAGAGAGGCACAGTGCGATATGCTTCAGATACATCTCAAATTGCGGCTTGGGAGCCAGGAGGAAGCTTGGAGATTAAAAGACTGACTATGGAAAAGGTGCCGTAGGAGCAGGGAAAAAGGTCTGAGCTGATGCGAGAATTGATGGATGCCACGAGGGGCGAAGGGGAGTGAGGGAAAGATAAGTTTTGTATGAGACGAAACTTGCCAGGCTTGCCCAGCTTAGGTATGATGGATAAAGGGGAGGATTGGAAATTTCCGATGACGGACTCGATGTCCGATTGGGAATAAGGACCTAGGTAGCGTTTTAGGGTAAACTCTTTATTTATGGATGCCTCGAAGGCATCGTGATGTGTTACTATGGAGGGATGATTAGGAGGGGCATAGGTGGTAGCGATGGGTGGGATATTAACAGTGAATCCAGTACGGAGAGATTTTGGTATGTAGGGGTATCTAGCGATAAGTCCGGAAGAGCGAAGGAGAGCCTCCCAGGTATCTGGGTTGTAGGGTGTCAGCGATTTAAGCTTTCTCCGCTCGAGAGCAGTCCTGAACTCCATGATCTGGGCTCCCACAGCCCGAGCAGAGGTGCCGGAGGGGGTGACTGGAGGATTTGCAACCCTGGGGGCGTTGCCAGTCCGAGCAGAGGGTGATACCCTTTTTTGTAACGAGGCGCCCATCGGGGGCCCTCCTGCAGTAGGTTTCGGAGCCATCCCACAAGGACTCACTCTCACACTTGTGGATGAGGTGGGAGAAACGTCCCAGGCAGATGGAACAGGCTGAGCGCGGGGGCTTAGGTCCTTTGGACATGTCCTGTCCCTTTGAGGCTCCGGAGCGACGAGGGGGGTTGGACGCAGACAGGCTTTGGGCCTGAAAGGACTGGGTGGTGGCTGTAGCGGGTTGTGGCTGATCCGATCTGTGTCGGCCCCCAGAACGTGGGTAGGACAATGTTGTTTCCGTGTGCTGTAGCCATGGAAGGGGCAGCACGGTTGAAGCGAGTGTGGAGCGCACACATTGTGATCAGGAGGGGATCACGGGGAATGCACGAGTCAGATTGGGTATGCAACAAGGTGACAAATTTCATTTATAAGTCAGCGCCAGATGTAAAAAGTCGTGGGGGGAACTGACCTTCTGTAACTGTGCTTCGTGACGACGGGAAGTTTCCTCCTGGCGCCTTGCGCCAACTTCGAAACCAATAGTCTGCAAAAGTGCAGGGTTTATGATGGAAATGTTTCCTGCTACGCCAGATTTCAGGTCATCATGCCATTGGCGCCGAACACGGGATGCGTAGGTGAGAATGATCTCATCACCATGAGGCGTGGTGCGCATGGGGTGAACCTCAAGGTTCCAATAGAAGAAGGACAAAGCATTTAGATGTTTCTCGGGCCAGTTACTCTGTTTCGCCTGCAGAAGGAACGCATTCTTTGCTTGGAAGAAATCTGCTATAGGCAGCTCGTGGTCGAGAAGAGCATTTCTGGATGCTTTGACGGAAGCGGCTGGTTTGAGGGTGAGTATATCATCGCTCTTAGCGATACCCAGGGCATCATCTGCCGTGGAGCGATTTTCGCGGGCAGCTTCTCGATAACCATCTGGAGAAAAGTACCAGAGTTCGACGAATTCATACTGTTTGAGTTTCTGGAGAGCATACTGCGAGGGTCGGGGGGCGAGAACGTTGGGTATATGCTTAGACTCGTCGAAGTCATTCATCTTCGGTTTCTTCTTTTCTGCTTCTAGACGCTCGAGTTCTGTTTCTTGCTCGACAAGCCTCTGGGCTTCTTCCTCTTGCAACTCACGCTGGTGCTCCGCTTCGTCAGCAGCTTGGGCTGCAGCCGCTCGTTGAGCAGTCCACTGTATAAGCCGTTCGTTGTGGTCTTGTGTCCACAGTTGGACTAGACGAGCGATGACATCGTCATCAGAGGCCTCGGTTCCCCGTCTGATATCATCGCGCAGGAGGCGGAAAAGATCAGCGGCAAAATTCGGACAGACTTCATTGGAAGGGTCGGTGAGCAGTGCACCGTCCTCTGGCATTGGTGTTGTCGGTGACTAACGATACGAAGTAGGGAAGAGTAAGGAGTGACAACGAAGCTAGAAGAATGAAATAAAACGACCGGAGGTCCAGTGGCGGGGCACGAGAAGGAGAGAAAGAGAGAGAAAGAGGCTGCAGCGGTACAGCCACCGCAAGCCCAAAGACTACGCTCTGTCAATCCAGTCGTGCCTTCTTACATAACAGACCCACAACCTTTGCAACTTGCAAGTGCTTTCACATAACTGATTCAGTGCAACAAACTTTCTGGACACTATTATGGCGTTCTTTAGCAGTATAGTACGTACTACTACTTATACCTTTTTCGACATTTCGGACAATGGTGGCGAGATAATCTGGGAGGGTGTATGTAAGTGTGGATTAACATCAGTGAGTTATAAGTTCAGGCTGGGATCGATTTGGGTGGTGATGGTGGCGGCCACGAGGCAATGAAAGCTAAGTAGTGGGACGTCTAGCGTCCCATAACACGTCACTGGATCAAGCATGTCAGAGGGTAAGACGGTCTGTCCACTTAACCGTTACGCCGAAATACTGAGTAGTTACTAGTACTCAGTAGAGTCACAGACAGTACTATATGCTGACATCTAATCCAGACTCAGGTAAAGCCAGCGTGCTTATTACACCTGGTCGGCAACTTTGAACTGGTACGTCATGTCAGTTAGTCTGGATACATTGTCCTGCGGTACGCCTCCCCCGTCCCCCCTTTTCCACGTGCTATTATTACCTTCTTTCCCGACTCAAGGACCCGGTAACCAGTATTAGTGACTCAATTCACCCTAACATTACCTCCTATGCCCCGAACACTTATACCGTGCGTGAATTTCCCCTATCCATATTCCCTCAGCACCATGCATCACTGTTTGGAAATCGACGAAGTCCTCCGTCACATATTCGCCTACATCAACAACCCCGCTACCCTATATGCGCTTTCGAGGACGTGCCGCACGCTCAGTGGGCCTGCTACGGATCTGATTTGGGAGACCCTTACGGACTTGCTTCCAATATTCATCCAGTTACCTTGTGTGAAGCGTTCAGGGAGCGGATGGTACACGGTAAGTCCGATCGCCAAACTTTGACTGAGCACTCCCCTCACGTTCCCTGTTTGCGACCGCCAGAAAGTGAAGTTCGTCCGTCCGCCCAATGATGCCGACTGGACGACTTTCAGACGATTTTCGACTCGTGTGCGCAACTTGCATCTTGTCATGAATGGGTCTTACACACCCTTCGGTTCCAGTGATGTTAGGCACCTTGCTCATCTCTTGAATCAGCACCCAATACATCTTTTCCCAAACTTGTGTTCACTGACATTATTTGACAATGCAGCGATTTACTACTTCGAATGGCTCACCAAGGATAAACAAAATAAGATGGTGCGTTGGTTCAGAGACTTGATACAACTAGGCCCTACCATGCTTGCCATGCACCATGATCTTGTTCCATTCATCGTCCCTGACTTGCCAGCCATCAAGGGCATCCGCAAGCTAAAAATTAGTGGAAATTCATGGGATTTGAAAGCTGGAGATCTGCAAGAGCTCACACTTCGCGAGACAGTACCCCAACTCACTTCATTGGAATCATTTTGTGGTGATTTGTGGTCCTGGGATGTCCTCTGGCACCTCGGGCAGCTACCTGCACTAAAGGAACTCTCGGTTGAACTCCCGGGAACTCCGCCAGACATCCCACACCATAAAGAGGGTGCATTCTTTTCGCAGCTCAAAGTCCTGAATATAAGGGCAACACACCTCTCCATCGCAGAGTTGTTGCGCTGCAGCAATTTTGACAAACTCACCACTTTCTCTGCCGAAATTATCAGCCCTGACGATTCATCAGAAATTCAGGTACTTGACCTCATTCCTTATCATTGCCGCCAACTCCAATCCCTCTGTCTGCGACAACACATTCATCTCCCCACCGACGTCCACAAACTTTACCCGTATCGGAACCTTCAGGTTTTGAGCATCACATTGCATGCTCATGTTGTGCAAGAGCCATGGAACGATGATGATCTTGTCTCGTTGACCAAGGGGTTGCCACACCTTGAACGGTTCTACGTGCTCGACAAATCACAAGATAAACCATTCTTAGCGCCACGAACAGCATTTACCCTTCGAGCTCTCGTGGATCTTGTGGAGGGCTGCTCGAAGCTTGAGCATATTTGCATGAAGTTCGATGCCAGAGAACGGAGTCAGTTCAAATACTTATCAAGGCGCAAGAAAGGACACGTCGTACGCAATCATAGCGTCCGTTACCTGAGTGTGTGCAATTCGGCTGTTACGTCACGAAAGAGGCTGGCAAGGATTCTCTCCGGATTACTTCCATGCCTGGAGGTTATCACAGTGGCTCCGTATACGAAGGGCAGATCGGCGTGGAGAAGTGTAGCTGCATCGCACAGGAACTCACCTCTCTTCAGAAGCCAAACTGACGATGCTATACCCGGGAGTTTGGATGCTGATGAAGGGATGACTCTGTGCACAGTAGAGTCTTTGGGATATTGAAGGACCATTCTCTCTCGTACACCTATATATGAAATGTTAATAAATGCTTGAGATGATCTCACTGTAATACTACCTATAGGTTATTAATGTCTTCGAAAGTAGGGCGGCAGTAATGTGGATTGACTACTTGACTTCTTTTAGCCGCATCAACCTGCGACTGTCTGTCTCACCTTGTCCGTGCCTAGATGGATACCCTCCTCCGCCGATCTGAACCGATCTTTCACCCAAACTTGCGTTGTCCGATTAGTGCTCAGTCAGTCGAGCGTCGTGCTAAATGGATGTCAGTGCAAGGCCCGGCCCAGCATGTGTCTGTGGCAACGCACTGAATAGACCATCGCGAGGCGAGCAATCAAACAAGAGAATAAGTCTTGGACGGATGCAGAGACAGGTTTCGCACAGAGGAAGGCAAGGTCAGAGTCTTGAAGCCGCTTGACAGGCGTACGTGTTTGAGGATGAATGACGTCTGCGCGCAATAGAAGTGTGAAAGTCTGCATTTCCCACTTCTTGGTGCCAATGGTTCTTACTCGTGCTCGGTTTTCACGGCAACGGGAGCGGAGTTGCTGGTGTTCGAGTGACGTGCATGCTTCAACTTGGTGGACTCCGGGAAAGTTCGTGGTGGGGATCCAGCCCAGACAAATGACGCGATGAGGACTTCCTCAGGGAATATGTTCAAGACTTCGGTTTGTCTCAGGCAGACTACAGGCTTCATGGCGACTTATCACATGTCGAATGTAGGTTAGATGGCGTCGGGATCAGTGCTTCAGCAGCCAGAACCGTATAGGATATTGGTTATTGAAGCAAGCACAGTAAGAAACGACTGTCTTACTTTTGCCAATGATTCTGGAATCTGGCTGTCTAGTGTCAGGTCATTGCTGGGAATCCTACCGGAGGAATTGTCGAAGGCCGCTTCTAACGCTAAGAAACCATGTAGGTGACATCGATGGGAAAGTGGAGATGACACTAGCTGGGAGGATATCCTCCACGTCTTGGCATTGATGAAACCATGTACATCGTCTCGCCTATTTCTTACCCTGTGTGACATGACCACGATGCAGCCAGTATATGGTGTTAGTCAGGGCTATCCGATCTCTGGATGATGCCGATCCACTGAAAGGGATATTCGGCTGTACATCGAAGCCAGACTGCTCCGACTTCCCATAGCATTTGGGGTGACCAGGTCATACATGTGTGTAAAGTGATATCGCTCCTAGTCTCAATACATGCTCTTCACCTGTGTTTCGGCACTCGTCTAAAGATCTTGTGTGAATAACCATTCTCTGTAACCACATCCTGTCGTAGCCAGTATCCATTGCTTCCAGGGATCCACCTGAAACAAATAAACCAGTAGCTGAAACCGAGGAGCCCAACAAAAAGTGCCATGACAATGTGAGACTGAAAGCTATGAATTCGAGGTGCATCAATTTAGCCAATTTTACTCACATAGTAGGGTAAGTGCTGATATATTTCATGCCCAGGGGATGAAGGAATCATTGGAACAATGAGAAGGAATGCATTGGAGATGAAGAAGAACACAACAATGGACATTGGGGCTCGGAATGGTGGATTCCAATTGTAGGTTTGATAAGGTCGACTGTACAAGAGCAGGAGGCCACCAGAGATGAACAAGTTGACCGTAGCTACACTGTAAGCCATAGCTGTTAAAGATATTATTAAAAACACAATAAAGAATATTGAAGAGCCTAGGCATACAATTCACAATGAAGCTATATGCATCTCCTACAGGTGCCAATAGCACAGTGAGGACAGAAATCAGACATAGTATGAAGAAACCAGAGATGGGTGTACGAAATGGCTGATTGTTGGCCACAAAGGATGAATATGGTAGAACACCCTCACGCCCAATCTCCTGGATCACTACAAGTAAGGTGAGAAACATAGATAACTAGTTGTGAGTGACACACTTAGTCCACGAGCAAACGAAAGTGCAAGCATGTTCCCCAAGATCGAGAGAGCAATCAATGCACTGAGGATCTGTGCGCATATCCATGAGTACAGTAATACTTGAACGTAAAAATTACACACTTGCTCAGTTGCTGGACCATAAAGATTACGGAAGAACAAAGCCCTGTGAGATTCATATAATGCAGGGGACCATCTATTGCACATTTTCAACTCACGCAGTAATAGTCCTGCTGTTTAATATGTCGGACTTCGACACTACTGCATAGAACGCAATGTTGACAAAGATATACACAAATGTGACCAAGAAGACGGCGAATGGGGCCGCATGTTTGATCGTGCGAATGGGATCTCGGAACTCAGCGAGTGCGAAGTTGGCATTCGAGTACCCAACATAGGACCTATGGCACAACCTTCAGCTTTTATCACATACATACCAACCAGCATTTACAAGCTCACCAGGTCCCAAAATGTATGCCGTTTATGAGTGCATTAGCACTTATATTTGATCCTTCCCAAAACGAGGTCCATGTGAAGTTACAAGGTTGTTCGTATAGTTGTCCTACAGAGAACCCAGGCATACCAACTAAGCTAAAAAGTCCCGAGACCGCAATCAGTAAAAGAATGCCAAACTTGAATAAACCAAGTGTATCCTGAAGCTTGACACCAAGTCCGGGGAAGACGCCATGAACAGCACAGCACAAGGTAATACACAAGCATGCGACAATGCGGACATTTGAGTCGGTTGGATCGAACCCCACTGCATGGATAGTATCTATAGAGAACATATTAAACGGTTTGGACCCGGAATTGATGATAAGCATACATTCTCCAAAAGCAACGCCGGCAAATGCTATATGTCTCTATGGGTGGATGAAGGACCGTATGGGAGATGCGCCATGCATTTCTCACCAACAGGATTCCATGTGATGCATATACGCAGGACACCATGAATGCTGGGCGGCGATATATATATTCCAAGTACGTCTTGTCCCCGCCATTGGTTGGCAAGCCCTACACTGGCTTCAGATTAGAGAGTCGATAGCTGTAGCGAGGTCTATCACCGTCCCGAGCTCGATGAACACGGCAGTGCCTGCAGCTGAGACCAGAGCACCAATGATCCACACCACAAAGGTAATCCCCACACTCCCGCTTGATCTGAGAATGACACTTGGTGCCGAAAAAATACTGTACCAGCCACTGTCGTGTAGGATTTGTGACCGTTTGAATGCGAGATGACTGACCTTGAACCAATTATTGCATTAAAGATGAGCGAAACAGCGCTCCACGTGCCTGAAATATAATGTTAGCACCGAATGGGTGATAGGATCAAAGGAAAAACGTGCCCAGTTGCCGTCCTGCACCATTCGTAACTCTGATAGCATTAGCTAAGTGAGGACCAGTAAGAGATAAATCGTGACGACTGACAGTTGAGCGTGGATCGATATATCATTCCTTGAGACTGCTGATACACTTGCTTCGGAGTCGTCTCCGTCACTAGCGTGAGTTATATGGCCATACGCTCCACTGGCGCCAGGCGTCCATTGCTGAAGTAAAGGCTGAGACTCCAGTTTCATTGAATGCAATGTCATGTCTAACTGTTCCCAATGGTAGGGGAAGGCTGTAGTCACGTTCTGGATATCTGGGGCGTCGAGATTAGGGAAGCGACTCCTTAGGACGTCCCAGATAATCGGAAACCTTTTATGGACGATGGCGCTTATAGAATGGTCGGTGATATACGTGCATGCAAAACGTTAGACTGCTTGTGGCTACGCTTGACCTGGGATTTTTGTTTAGAGCATGATGGGACTCCAGAAAACTGGACCATCCATTTATCGGTTGACAGACTATATTTGGATAAGTGTACGACTATTACTCCACGTGTAAACAAAAATCCTAAGTCGAGCGTAGCAAGTCTTTTGAATGTAAACCAACTCACGCAGGGTTGGCTTGGTGTCCCAAATGTCATCGACTGCCGATGAAGAGGACAACGATTCACTTTTTGGTTCGCCGCCGCCTTCTCCAGTCCAAGGTAAGTTCTCCGGACCTACGTGCCATAATTTGGGTAAACTCTCACTCATGAGCTTCAAATAGATTCATTTGAAAGAAATGTCAGCACCATTGCGCTTCCTGGTTCTCACATTCTTTCCTATTCGACTCCTGTCGCCTCGAATGTGGTAGTTGGTGCACCACAAGCCAACGACTTCGACGCGGTTGGCGAAGCCAGTCCGCAATGTTCCCAGAGGAGCACAGTAAATAAAAAGAAATACCAAAAGAGGTCTGTCGCCAGCTCACGATCGAACACGGCGAATAGGAATGCCAATGGCGGACCCTTACCGCCTCGAGACGAAATTCTCAAAAATGCACGAGAACGGCAACGGCAGTTGGTTGCAGAACTCGAGTGTGCCAAAGTTGAACTATGGGAGGCGAGCATAGAGGGGGGCGTTCTTGTGCACCTTATGAGGGATAGTAAAATCAATTCACAACGCACAGCGGGTTAGCCATCGAAATCTTCAGATTTTATGTTCTCATCGTCGTTCAGACCAAGGAACATGACACACGGTGTGGCCTGTGTGCTATCTTCCGCTTGGGAAACTGCATCTCTCAGCGGGTATTTGGAAGTTAATCGTATACTTGCATCTCCAGTTATTTTTCGCACCGTACCTACTTAGTCCAGAAAAGCGCTATTGGTGTGATCACTATAATGCTGTGACGTGTTCCCAGCTCTCCCCGAGTGTCATGAAACGCTAATCAGTAGCTTGTACTGACTAGGGCCAGAATTATTCAGCGCCTTGCATCACGCTACAGTTGGGTTTGGTAGCGTCCTTGTTTCGCTACTTTGTCAGCTTGTAAACTTGGGGAAGTGCTGGCTGGCGCCAGCAGCCACCTTGCTTGGTCGAGCTCACTCCCCCCCTTTCTCCCCATCTAGGATGACACCACCACTCCACCTACGACATGCATGTAGCTAGTTCACTAGATATATTATGAATAGTATACATAGTGCATGTAATGATATGCTAATATACCCTTCGACACCCCGGGCTAAGTTGGTTGGTGTGGGTCAGCTGTGGGTTGGGCCTAGGTTGGTACTAGGTAGTCGGATACCTGCGGGTTTGCTCGCAGGGAAGGCAGGCAGCAAGGGTTGCCGTCGCCGTCTGTCGTCGTGCTGCTGACTGCGTGGTGGAGATGGAAGAGGTCATGTCATTGGTGTATCGCTGCCTGGTGGTAATAGCCGTCGTTGTGACTGTCGTTATCGTCGTCCCCAGTGGGGTGGTGGTGACCGCCGATGACATCGTTGCGCTGCCAGTTGCAAGGCAGTGGTAGTAATGTTGGCGTGGCGCTGGCTACACGGGTGGTTGTGGTGGTGATGTCACTGGTTCACGCGATGTTCCCCATCGGCAGTGGCTATACGGTGCTGCAAGCAGGTGTCGTCGGTGTGTCTCAGTGGGCAGTAGATAGATGTTGTTGATGTTCCATGGCTGCAGTGGCCGTTCGTGGGCATCGTTGTCGTTGATGCACCTCTATACATGGCAGGTAGTAGATGTCATTTTCGATGTTCCATGGGCAGTGGCCGTATGTGGACATCATTAATGTTATCGTCGTTCGGCTGCAAATGATGGGCATCACCATGGGGTGGCTGTAGGCAGCCGTTGCTGTTGTTGTTGTACCTCTGTGGGCTGCAGGCGGGTGTCGTTACCATTGTCATGCTTCTGCATGCGGCAGGTACATACATAGGTGGTCGAAGCCGTGGTTGTGGCTGTGCTTCTGTGGGATGCAGATAGTCGTCCTCGTCCTTGCCGTCTTTGGTGGTGGTGGACTGGTGGCGGCGGCGGTAGTCGTCATCATGGCGGTTGTAGGTGAATTGACAGCTGCTATGACCCGTTGTATTACTGGACACACGAAAGAATATAGTAAGTAAAGACAAATAGACGGCCTGAGCGTGTTTCCTGAGAATTTCTTTGGGTACGCGTCGCAACAAGTGTGCTGTCATCGAGGTGGGCGCAGGGCGAGGGGTGAACGTCCAAGGTCACCGTGCTCGATTAAAACCTTGTACTACAACATTCGGCTCTGGTTTTTGCGACACGACAGGGGCTGCACTTCCTCACGAATATTGGGTTGAGATTGACCTTGCCAAGCAAGGTAATGTTATTTTGCCTTTAGGCGGCGACTGCCGGTAGTATAGGGGGCGCGTTCTCACGATTTTTTGGGGGCCATAGGACCTTGCCCAAGCAAGGTGATGATTGTCCTCGGCGCTGGCACGGCATATTCTAACACCACTTCAACGCACGGAACATTTTTCGTGACTGTGTCCAATCAGTCCTGGGCACTGGTTCTTGAATGCCTCGGAGTCTTATTAAGGTATCACTTCACTATGATGTATTGCGACGGGCGCCGGGTATGCATTTACATATCATGTCTAACCCAGACGATCCATCCAGACACCTATATGAAAATATAATATTGATCAGGTAAGCCCTGTGCCTATCCTCTCCCTTGAGTTGCCTACGAACATTTCGTAGAATCCACCGTTATCACCTTGGTCGACTGGTACCCCATCCCCTCTCTTATCTTCATTGGGGAGATATCACCAGTCGTTGTCACTAGTGCGCGAGCTCCAAGGTAGCCGGATAGCTATTTTAATGAGTACTGACTGCAGGCATAGCCTCGCAAAGCCACTTTCAATGTGTTCTAGTAGGAATGGTGCAGTAGATGTTGTACTTGCTCATGTTTGGTGCCGAGGCATTTCTTTTTGACCGGAGTCAAACAGTGCCCCTCGAGGATGGATGACGCTGGGAGTTGGCAAGTATACGAAGACGGAACAGTTTCCGATGTCCATGGAACGGCATCTGTGGGTGGTACAAAGATTTTTTTTAACTGATCAAGGCATCATATACTAAGCTATGAGCAGGACGAGAAGATGCTTTAACTTTGGTGTTCTGAGACTGACGTAGTTCATTCCAGGTCATGCAGATTAAATGTAATACCCTAGTGCGACTTCCAGACGACTGCAGCGATCTGTCCAACTCAGATATATGAAGGGCCTCAATTCTAGCAGTAAAGGGCTGATCCGCCCTGTGGAGTGGTCAACCGCGAAGGGAATTTGTAGAGGTCTTCTCCACATATCAAATGAACTGTCAAGTGTGGAAACACAGGTGCCACAAACCTCGGAGCACGCTCATCATCACGAAAGGGTACATGGGTAGGCGTAGCTCCAACTCGATCGAGAGTCCAAAGCAGAGAAACCACTCCAAGTGTTTGGTATGTCTGACAATTGCAGTCCGACCAGCTGACAACCGCAGCGATTGCGATTGAAGGAGGCACGTACTGTGCCCGCAGCCAAGTACCACCCTGATCATCATCCAGAAAGGAATCGCCGAAGAAACGTCGCACAGCCCAAATTACTTGGTTGGATATTGCATTCTGGCCACAGAATGAGAACAGGCTGTGAGTTCCACCAGAAAGTTGACCTCTGTGGTTGCAGATAGAACCCAGTCTCATTAACAGCTGTTGCTTAACCGTGTCCCTCTCTGTTCATGGATATACTAGCATGGGAGTGAGGTAGCCCATACCTCCAGTCAATGTGACTAGCCTGTAACTCATGAACCTATTTCACGTGCGACTGAGTCGACAAACGTGAATTCCTGGTGGACAGGGAGCGATGTGAACCTCGGAAGGCTCAGAGCTCTGAGGAGGCTGAAAGCGAGTTGATGGACCCTGACTTTGTATACTACCCTGACAGGGGTGGTACCCGATCGAAGTAATGGAACTGTGGAGCAATGGAGTAAGTTATGGTATGGCACGAGAGCTGGTTGTAAAATCAACCTGGTTTAAGCCTGCAAGCGATCGACGTACTTTAGTAGAATTACGACTTGGCTGATATCCCTGACTGACTCCATGTGGATGAATGTCAAGCTCAAGCGCCCAAGAACAGTCCTTTCGAAATATTGACCAGTCACACGCCTGGCTGAACATGTGATGTGATTCATAGCCTATTGGGTCTAAGATTCACCATACTACACAAAATATATCTATATTCTATCTATCGACCATCTTCTGGGTGCCACGATGCATCCCATGATCGATCGATGGTACCATGGGAACTCAAGTACTCACAAGCTAACCACTCTGGACTTCGTTATACTGTTCCATTACCAAATTTTACAAACGGGAGCCTCGAATGTGATCAGAGTCTTTCCTTGATGAAAGCTAACCTTATTTTTCCCGATCGTCACGTTTTGCTGCATTTACCACAGGCTCAAGGCAGACCTTGCCGAGCTCCAAAGTAAGACACCATTTCACATATAAAAATAGGGGCTAGCTGCCCAAAACGATACAAGCTTTAGATAACACAACCTATTGAGTACATTAATGGGAACGTCAGATAGATACAGTGCCAAGAAGAGAGCAAAGGTGGGGTTCTAGTCGGCGGAAGGAATTAATAGCATAAACACAACGACAGGTAAGTTTGAATACAAAAGGAAACTAACAGCCTTCATGGGTGACAAAATGGATTGAGCCATTAAAAAATAACAATCTTCATCGCTCAGGATCCATAAGCAAGAAACGGTGGATGCGATTAAGGCTTGTACCGGAAATCTTCAAAACACCCAGACTGCCGCATGAACGACGTCCACTGCTGGTCGAGCCTCGACTCCTGCGCAACGAGACCAAGTTGGGCAAGTTCGGGCGGAGCAAGTGCGATAGGCGGAAGTTGCTGCGCGGGATCGTGGTATTGGTGCAAAGACGGGAGCGAGTTCTGATGATGGTGAGCATGAATGCTGCCAGGCTCGTAGTAAGAAGCAGGAACAGTAGACGATACCAGCGGCGGAACGCTCGGGGCTGGTCGAAGTGTTGCATTTGCGGGTGGTACACCTGGGGATGGAGGTGAGTGCTCAGACCTGGAAGATTAGTCGACTGGTACGGATCGGATGTATTGGCTAGCCATGAGCTTCCCTGTGGTCGTATTTGCGCGACGGAGTGTTGCATCAACGGGAGAGGCACCACAGGCGCAGACTGGGACGTCGCATACGAATAGGGTGAATCCCATGATGGCATAACCTGTGTCTGCTCACTACGGGTCCATGCAGCGCCCGACGAATCGGAACTATACGAATGCGACATCGTCTGGTCCGCTGGCCGTTGCTGTTGCTGTGGCTCAGGAGCAGGGCTAGTCTGTTTGGTCGATCCTTCTGGCGACGAGTCCGTCTGTCGTTTCATAGATACAAATTTGGTCCGTCCCTCGAAAATGGCAAGCGCATCTGCATCCTCATCTTTCTCCTTGATGGTCCGTTGCTGGCCAAGTTCGTACGGCATTATCTCGCTCTGGGCGAGGATAAGCGCGTTATGCGCTTTCTCGCTCAGCTTGTTCGCGATTGGCTACAAGGGAGTTGGTCATCCCGCGACATACGCGACATACCAGCAGGGTAACTTACGAGCGCCTTCTGTGCCCTTCGGCTATATTTCGCCCCTTTGGAAAACAAAGTGCAGGCATCGCGAAGTTCCTTCATCGCGGTGGTCGCCATAGGGGATCGTGGACCACGCATCACAATCGTGCCAAACACCATCTAAGACACATTGATCACTGACTCAAGATGAACGGAACACGTACTCACCGCAGAAGAGAACACATACGTCCATATAGGCCAAAACCTGGCTATAAGACTCCCATGGACATCGAACTGCGCCTTGAACGTGTGCAGGATCGTTGTCGATGCTCGATAAGCCGCGAGGAACGAGGGGGTATATGAGCTGTTCAGGGGATTGCCAGGATTCTCGATGATGGCCTGGGAAAAGTAACTCCGATGGATGTACAGCAGGACTACATAGGCAGCCTCATCAGCGGTGTGGACCACACTGAAGGAATCGGATCGACTCACTGACTTCCCGCGCATTAGACATGACGAAACGGCCCAAAGATCCAGCGACGCCTATGTCTCTGTCTTGCGCATTGGACAGCAATGTACCAGAGGCAGCAGCAACGAAATCTTCGACAAGCTCTGGGATAGGAAACTCGCGCACTTTACGATCCAACTCCATGATAGTTGAATAACTGGGCGAATCTGTGGTCAGAGTGCGCGCCGAGACTTCGGCGACACATTCCCTCGCGAATCGTGCAGTCCATGATTCAACTGCACGGAAGATCGACAAGTCAACTTGCAAGCGGAACTAACAACCAAGAATGACTCACATAAACGTGGCTTGTCGGTTTCGTCCTTGTCATTTTCAGTCGGATTTTGTGGAAACTTGCAATTGACATATGCCTGATTGAAAATTGGAGGTCTTCCTGCGTCGAGGCTCTGCCAAGAAGTCATGTTTAATACATTGGATAAATCTGGGATAGAAAGACATACATTCCAAGAGTCGGCTACAAAGAGATCCCAAAAGAGCACCCGGCGTCTTTCAACTTCCTTGGGGGGTAAGTCCCACCTCGCACTATCTCGATCTGACAGAAACTTGGTCAACTCGGTTGATTGCCGTTGCGTCCAAAGATACTTACGAAGTCCAAGCTGGTGCAATGAATGGTGAATACCATAAAGGTAGACCCGGTCATGATAAATAGGCGTACCGTGTGCGAGAGATGCGCAGCAAGACTAACCAACGACCACGTCGTCTCCATGCTCGTTTCTTGCCCAGCCAATTCATTTCCGCTCAACGCATTGTAAATACTAAGCAGGTGCAGTGCTTGGATGGTCTCAAACGATGGCTTCTCTATTACAGACCGCAGACAAATTGCAGCACGGGCGACGTGATGGAAACGTTCTGCCTCGGCATTCCCAGGAGCCTGGTTGAGGTCAACCAAAGCACCAATCGCGAAGACGAGAAAAAGGAGGGCAAGTTGATGGGGTTTATCATCTGTTGGAATAGACTCGTGGTAGTACTCTGGCAAAATTTCATCCTTTAACTGCTCCGGAGTTACGCTCTGGAACAGCCAGCCAGCTTGTTCAAGGTATGTTTTTACCAGATACTCTGCTGTTTCCTGTCGCGGCAAATACGTCTGTATGATTTTTCGCACTGTCAGACCTGAGGTTCCTGGATTGAAAGGGAATGCCTGCGAAAACAGCCCCAGATCATGCGGCAACTCCGGACTTTTCGAACCTCTTGCTGAATCGGTCACTGAGCCTTCGTCCTGGGCGGAAACGTCATCGGTCTGCTCTGTATGTAAGCAAATACACGACATATCGGAACAAAGTCGAACCATCAGTAAACACTGGAGGTGTGAACTTTGTTTGTCAACACGTAATCAACGGACGAAAGTGACGCTCACATGCGAACCAGCAGTTGGACCAAAGAAGCGAGGAGTCTCGCCGTCTTCCGCAACGGACAATGTCCCAAAAGCTTCGAGAAGTTCTGGAGGATTGCTCATGAGGACGGCGTCATCGGCCAATAATGGACCGCCTTCTTCGTCTCGACGATTGGCGCCCACGAGGTCGGGACGGAGAAGTGGATGTTGTTCTGTCGAATGCTGACTGTGGAGCTCACCAAGAGCATCTTCTAATTGCCGAATGCGTTCCCCCATTCTAGCTATTCGACGATGGAGATGCTCCGTTGCTGCGAGGACGAATCTGACAATGGGGGTTTAATTGACAACTCGGACGTATGACCGGATATGAGCCCAAACCTTGTGCCTTGACCAGTAGCCAAGCTTCCTGTGGATGGAATATGCATGGAGCCATGGGGTGAGGATGATCATCACTTGCAACGAACCACACACCATTTGGACACAATGCTGCGCAACCCCTTCGCTACAAGAAATGGTTTAGTCGTTGTCACGCACGAGGCACACTAAAAGCACATACCTGACAGGACTGACAAGGAATCTGCTTGTCACACTTGATCTTGAGTCTTCATACCGACAAGGATAAGACACAGAAGGTCAGAGTAAAGCCCGGCGTCTGACAACAGACACCCGATGATCGCACCTCCTGCACTCAGCACATGAAATCTGCCCACTATTCCTCTTCTGCTCAATCTCGCGTGCATGTCCGCCATCGAAGCCAAACTCCTCGGCGTCTCTGCGCCCCACCTTCTGCTTCAACTTTGGCTTTGTTGGGACGGGGGGCATGAGAGAAACTGCAAGGCGAAGATGGGAACTTCTTGTCGCCAAAACGTCGGAAGTTCAACGTTGCAGAGCAGAGACCAATGATTGGTTCCCCACGAAAAACTTAACTATGATGGTAAAACAAGCCCTGTCTTACCGTATTACATGTAAGGCACACTGGCACAGCCTATCTTACATATGAGGCACAAGTCTCGACAGGACCTCCACAGCTCAATGGTACATACACTGCGAGCAAGAAAATACTTTCACAGTCAGCGGCATTGGGAATGAGACACGGTGCCGGAGACACGAGGATTCGGAATGCAGTAATCTAAAACCCACCTCCACCTCCACCGCCACCCCTCCCGCCGAATTATAATGAACAATGAGACTGGCTGAAATGGCTGAGGAAGCCTGACAAAGCCACTGGTCACAAGCGACCCCACTTGATCAAGATGTCACGTCTCTGACTCACTTTTTTCTGAGAAATGGCTCCTGATAGAATACGCGCTTATCAAGTGGTGCAGGGTTGATGTTAGTGGATCATGGGATCTTCTGTCAACTGCTGCCGCTGCCAGAAACATCCCTACATATTAGTATGTGCACCTTGCACTGAAATAGGGAGGTTAACTATCGGCGGAACGTCATTGAGGGAGAGGTCTAACCTGCGTGAATACCGGCGAGAATACTTGTTTTCAAATCTGGGATGTCCACATCATATCCGTTCTGGACGGTTCTATTCGCATCCACCTGGCGGCATAGGAGATACGTATTCATGTCAAATACATCCGTTCGCCGTTTTCAATGGTGACAGTTGAGCCTACGACTTGAATGGCATCGACTCTGCACCTGTGTAGTGTGAGGAACAGTACAAGGAATGGGTATGAGAGGTGGTCAGAGACAGCTCAAGATCAGAGATCTGGCAACGGAACCAAACTCTATCCCCGCAGGTTAGCCTGATCCCTACATTGTCTTTCCTTGCGCAGAACCGCAGGCATGTCGCTTGACGTCACGACCTGCCAAGCTGGCCGTCGACCAACAGCCACAAAGCACAACCACGCATGACATCAAGTCACCTGCTCGTGCACCCCAGAAGAAGCTATGCAATTCCCTCTTTCGTACGTCGCAGAGATGTCTGTGTGTTTCCTGATCAATCTAGAAATACGGAAAGAAGTGTTCGGCCACCCAATGCCGGCCCCACATGAGCGACTGTGATTAAAAGGAACAATTCTCTGGCTTTCCAGTTCATACATTCATTCTGGAACGCAAGCATGGAAGAGCGCGCAGCAACTCCAGCCACCAGCGCAGGGAATCCGCGGGCAATGAATCCAGAGTGGGAGAGAAGAAGTGAATTTGCTTTTGGGTCTAGTAGCGTTAGCATTTAGAAATATCCATTATCACGGAGGGGAACATCATGTCACCTTGCTGTGCAGGAAAACTACTGCTGAGACGCACACGTTAAATTGTGAACTGTGAACGACCTCTAAGAACGGGCTCCCCTGTAATTTCCGCGGAATGGAGATGAACTTCGTCGCTTGGAACAATGCCACTAAGTAACCTTTTGGACCACTAGTGTGTCTGCCAACTCTTCCGAACCAACCATCCAGAGTCAACGGTGGCTAAGATTGTAATATTATATGAGCAAAAGCGCTTGGTATGATATGAACAAGATAGGATGGAACGGAAAGCATACCCCCGAACCATTCTTCCATGTCTCCCTTCTGATTCCGTCGATGTGAGATGCATCCCTCCACTCGTCATCGCGTGGTCCGAGAGAACAATGCTGGACGGAACAACTGTCCACCACACTCCGCGGTTTGTCAAGCCACATTCCACAACAAACAATGACTGGAAAGTACTGACAGCACAAAAAGGAGGGAAAGGAATAAAAAAAAAGGTAGGAGAAAGCCATCACTCGGTCGGTTCGCTCGCCTGTTCGAAGCCTACTCCTCCCCCAAACCCTTGTTCCAACGGTCGAACCAACCAAAAAAAAAAAATACCACATGACGATGTCGCTCACCACTACAGGCATGGAATGGCCCAGCAGCAGCTACCATCACCGCTCTCGGTCCAGACTACGTTGCATCCCCTGCGGCCGATGCCATGCCGTGATTCAGCACGACAGTCGCGCTCCCTGGAGCGTGGTGAACAAACTAGTGAACATGCATTGGGACGCGTGCCCCGGAAAACCATATGTCTCGCTAGGACAGATACCGCCACCACTATCCGAGGCGCCACCCCCCTTGTCCTCGCTGGCCCCGCCTTCGCCAATACCGACCCCCGCCGGGGAGTCGGGCAGTACGAACCAGAGCCTGTCGAAGAAGGGCGGTGGCGGCGGGCGCGAATTCGCCGGGCCGACAAGGACGAGTTCCTCGATAACATCAGCGGGATGGGAGAGAAAGCGGAAGACGGAAGAACAGCGGAAGAAGGAGCTCGATGAAGATGAATACGCCGAGAATGTCACGGCGACAAGTGTCACCTGCGTCGGTTGTCGCAAACAAATTAGCCTAGACAAGAGATCGCGGTATTACCCCGGTCTGTGGGTCAAGCACAAGAATAAATGTCCAGACGTGGGTAGACTTAAGGTGCGGGCAGATAAATGTGGACCCCGTTGCACGGGCTAACTTGCACGCTTTGCCGATCGAAGGGAGCCGCTAGGTGCGACGAAAACGAGCAAATGCTCGAGGACAATCAGTCAGTCGCACAGCCGCCGAGCACTATAGCCTCGACTCCCAGTGTACACTCGGCGACGCATGAGATTATGTCATTTAGCGGGCATGATACCGACTCCCGCAGGGGCGGCGAATCCGAATCGCATATAGAGCGGCGAGAGCAACAGAGTCTTGAGTGGGGTAACGGAACCGCCGCGGTGGCCCAAGGATCTTCCTTCTATGTTGGGCAAGACACGGACTCCTCGTTTGAAGATGAGGATGAGGAGGATGAGGAGGATGAGGAGGAGGATGGGACAGATTCTCCAATGCATGTTCCATTCCCTGGTAAGTTTTCTATACGGGCAACTCACCAGGATGTCCGCCACTGACGCGCACGCTACCCGCTACCTCGTTTTTTTTTTCGACTGGCTGACTCGATGGTCCGCGCTACGCCAGCACTGAATGGCAAGTTCTACCAGCAATGCAACCTCTCTGAAGAATGGACCTATCGATACGCCACGCAAGAGGAAGTCCTGACAAACGTCTACCGGAGCCACAGCAGGTGAAATGCACGCACCGTGTCTGCCCTAACAGCCCTGCACATGCACGTATGTAACGATGTCGTTTACCTCCTCGCAGGGTCTCCTTTTTTTTTTCTCCATTTTTTGGACGTTGAATAGAATGTGTGGGCGGCTTTGGGGCTGCTCAGCCACACGTGTATCGTGGTCCAAGCCAAGTCGCACGCTGGGCCAACGTTTTTCTTCTTTACCTGTATCAACTCGCAGAAGAAAAAAAAAAAACAGACGTATGTGTGCATAGACTGAACAAAGCGAGATTAGACGGAATGAGATAACATCTGATCATCAACGTTGAAAGTGCATTGTTGGCTGTCCTTGCGGTAACAACGCGCGGGGCACAGGGCAGGGGTCCGGTGACAAGGTCTGTCCTCTTGAACCACAATATTCCCTCTCTCTCTCTCTCTCTCTGCCATGGAAGACAAGCCCTATTTCGAGACCGTCAAAGTAGGCTTTCCATCTTCTTCGATTTAGCAACGAGGAAGTAACGGTTTCCAACCTAGTCGTTCGCAGAAGTTCCCATCACTGAGGACGGTGTGGAAACAGAGTCTTTTCTGGAAGCCTCGGATGGGCTAGTCAAGTTATTCGGTGCGACATCCACTTACTTCCCTTGCCCTCATTACGTCCCATCGAGTCCCACCTTGTCCCAGACTTCAAATATATCTGACTTGTTTCACACACGGCAGACCTCCTGGGTTCGGGCGTCTTCGGATTTGTACAGGCAGACATAAGAGGCAACATTGGGGTAAGGTATTTTCCTACATGGATTTTCAGTTTCATTACTTATTTATCACTTGATATCCTGATTCTCCCTCTCCGTGTCATGACTGAAACAGGGTGTTCGGTCGCGGTATCAGAATGCTTCTGCCAGTTCTATCACACTTGAGAATCTTGTACGAAGCGAAACGTCAACAGAGCAGCACCATCACGGAACCGGTTGTCTTATACGTCTGACCCGGTGAATAGAACACTACTCGTTTTGTGAAATAGCACAATTGTGTGCGCGGTGGCTTACCCTCATATGTCAAAACCGATCCAGGGGACTGACATTCTTGTGCAAAGCCTTGCAAAACATGCAAAATGATCCATCCGTCGAGCTACACGTGTGTTTCAAACGCTCCTACGACGAGGTGTTGAGACACCATCACTCTTTTATCGTACGGTCCTTGGCTGGTGTATGTCACTCTTGCTGGGCGCCGTGCGGGGCTTCAATGAATGCTTGCTGATCATTTTCGGCACCCTCTCCGAATTCTAGGTCGCTGTTCGCGCTGTTCCATACCGCAGAGACTTTATTGCCCGGATATCCCAAGGTGGCGATAGAGAGAAGTTTGATACAGAACTTAGGAGATGGCTCATGGGCTTAGACGTTATCGCGAATCGCCTCAAGGCATTTATTGAGGAAGGAGGATATGGCAGGGTTTAATGAACTCCCGCCGTCGTCTCGGTGCAAGTTGCTGGAAATGGGCAGTCTTGGACCACTCTGTACGGTCTTATGTTTAGTTATCTTTTCGGAGAAGTCGGTCGAATACCGGTTTTGAATGCAGAAAGTATGTACGATGATATAGACACGTTGCCTCTCACCCCGCGAATGGATACCTGTGCAACTTGTGCAACATGTGCAGTGATAGTGGGAGTCCGCGGACTGGGAGGGTGACGGCGATGGGTATTTACGTCGCCATCATCAAGTGTAATCTGTGACGATGCATATCTGGGAAGAAGCCTTCTTTGTTTGCCGGAGTGGGGAAAAGTGATTTAGGATTAAGATTCCCGGCTTAGGCGACGTCGAGATGGATCAGGTGGGTGTCTGGATGGAGCTAGACGCACAAGTAGGAAAGCCGACGTCTCAGAAGTAGTTTTGATTTTGTTCCTGTTCGAGTGGCGACCAAGACGCCCGTTGGAGGAATTCGGATTGCGTCGATTTATCATCATGATCAAATCATAGACAACGAAAGACGAGGCAACGCCACCGGACCCCAGCTTTCCGATTGAGAGGGGCGTCAAAGAGGTACGTTTATCGCGATCGACATCTGCACATAGAGAACCCAATGGAGATAGCCTTGTCAGCCGACGGCAAGATCAATCATTCACATACTTTAGAACAAGTAGGAAAGGGGTGCTTCATAAAGAAAAAACATGTGGCACAGCTGTGTGGGAGACCTGACTATATGGGTCCATATATATGTCTGCTTGGTCGCGGCGATCAAGGGAACATTCGACTCAAGGAGGACAGAATTCCGGACAGACCGTGGGCCGTTCCAGGATGAGACAGAAAACCAATGTGCACTGTTTTATTCTTTTCACACGCGGGATAATAAAACAAATCACAGCATGGCGACGTACCACTGCCGTATCAAGTTCACGACATTCTATTCTAATAGGATCTAAATGAGATCTGGAGGCAGCACAGTGGGAGGGAAAGGGTGACTTCGAAAAATAAGAAATAAATTGTCGAGATAAGATGTGGCAGACAGTATGGCACCCTGAGGTGACATGTGGATGCGATTCTGGACGGGGCGACGAGGTGAAGCGAGAGAAAGAGGACCGCGTTAGACCCGAGAGGAGCCATCTGCGAATATGTAAAAGAAGGGTCATAAGTTATGAAAACACCGTCTACGGAAACTGTCTAGCTGGAACTAGAACACATCTATATAGCAGTGCAAAGTTAGCTCCGCATCACATCATGACAAAAGAAACAAGAATGAAATGTGATTTCATCCGCACAGAACAGCCCATTTGATATCTCTTTCTGGAACATATTATACATGAAACGTGATGCTTGGATACGACCTGCACCAGCGGAAGGTGCCCAGACTCTGCCAACCTCCGCGCAGAACCGTTTTGTGGCTCCGACAGAAATCTCAATTTGCTGCCGACGCGGGGACGGCTTGTCGAGGACACTTGTGCCTGATTAATGAACACCAGAAAACACCCCAGCGGAGTTTCAAAATATGTATGTTCTCGAATACCGAATACCGAATCTGTGACATATTTTTTGTACGCTTTTTCGGCTTATTAAATAAAGTCTCATCTGTTTTTCCCCCTTCCCTCGTTCCCTCTTCCTCTGTCATGTGCGTCCTCTTCCTGTCTACCTGGCTCGTCTGACAGACCCACACAGGGTGTCCCCATCTATCACACCCGAACCGTCCTCGCCACCCGTGTATGTATCTCCCACCCCATCGCATTCCCCACTCACACCTGCCCAGGAATCCTCGCAAGCGCAAGGCTCCTTCGGAAGGGGATGCTTCCGATGCTGGCCAAAACACCGGCTCCGCGTCCCCTCTAGCCCCCAAGGGCGAATATGAAACAGGTCGGGTTATCTGCGAGGTATGCGGAGAGGGCGTCTCATTCCGTGACGAATCTACACGTGGATTCACCCTCAAGCACTGGGATGCCCACCGCCAGCAGTGGTTCGTCCCTCCTGGCTGCTTTCCTAATACTCTCCGTGTCATCTTGTCCTCGGCAGCGCAAATACCACCCAGGCCGTGCCAGAGCCCGTAATATACACTCCCGAGAGCACCGCAGAAGCTCTCGCAAATCCACCTCCGAAACGGCGTCGCGCAAAGCGCACCGAGGAGGAACGTATTGACTATCTCCGCGCAGATCCTTATGTCGCGCAATTCGAGGCATATCGCGTGTTGTGCGCCTCATGCGATAAGTGGATCCGATTACGCCCTAATTCCACATACTGCTCCATCCCTTGGGATGCTCACCGTAAGAGCTGTCTATCAAAGAAAATGCAAGTATACAATCATTTCCCTCATGATCCATCCCATAACGTAACCCACAGGAATGCAAAGAGCGGCGATGCCCTTGACGAGCGAAACACATTACTTTCCAAAGACCCGGATGTTAGAAAATTCGACGCAGAACGTGTTCTGTGTAACAGATGCGATAGTTGGGTTGCCGTGAGCCCAGAAAATCACATGCAAGCGGTGCAAAAGTGGCTACAACATCGGTCAACATGTCAGAAATCGGGGGGATCCCCAGTATTGTTCGCCAGCCAGCCTCAAGCCTCATCATCCACTTTAGGGTAAGTGCGGACTCTAAAAAAACCCAACGCTCTGGTCTCACTAGTGATGCTAGCACCAATGAGCCTGTTAACACCGATAGCACTAGTGTACCGCCTTGCACCGGACAGCAAGAACCTGCTGCCCTTCCGCCGGTCGATTCCGTTGTTACCACCGAAGCTTCGTCATCAACGGTGAAGCCCGGTCCTGCTGCCCTCCCTACCTCTCCCAGCTCGTCCTTCAAGGATCTTACACCGACTAATTTCCCTCCCGCGAACGAGTCCCGAAGACGCAATGCAGAACAAAGGGCAGCCACCCTTAGAGCAGATTCGCTTATTGAAGAGGTCGAACCGAATAGAGTCTTCTGCACGCTATGCAAGAAGTGGGTCCAGCTCAGACAAGATAGCTCGTACTGTGCGTACCCATGGCTCCAGCACCGAAATAAATGCCTGGCTAGACAGTGCGTGTCATGTCGCAGAATGGTAGCGTAAAGTTTTGATTGACCAACAACATCAGTGAGCGACGCGTACAGAAGAACGCACAGGTCGCTGAAATGAAGGCAAAGAATGGTGCAGAAGACGAGATCATGTCAGATGGCGATGTATCCGCTGAAGATGAACTCGAGTCTGACGATGCCCCCGGGGAGCGACACGACATCATCAAGGGTTCCCGAGTCCCCAACGATGAGAAGCGTAAATTGAAAGCTCCGACGTGGACAGTCCTCTCGGAGAGCGGGAGCTCTCCTAACGGTCGCACCAAGACTAACACCCCACGTTCCGTTCGTCCTAAGAGTAGACATGATATAGACACAACCCACCCGGCTATCGAGGGCAGCAGCCACCTTTCGAGTCGTCTTTCACGCCGTCTGACGTTAGGACTCGCCGATCTGGACAATTCTTCTGGGCGGTATGTTTTCCCTCTTGATTGTCGACTATTACCCATCCTTCATCTCTTCTCAGCACGAACTTCATCTATTCCTCCATCGCATATCTGTTCACGACTACCTACGAGCCCAAGGACGAAATGACGATCTCATCTCTTCTCGCATACCTGAACGCTGCGATCCCTCTCGATAAACATGAAGACTTTGACACTGCCGAAGTCGCCAAAGCTGTGGCGCTCTTGCAAGACCGTGGAGATATCATCTTTGAAGGTGACTTGCTTCGTCTCCCCTACTGAGATTGTGCCGTGGGATGGAAGAATACTTCCCTTGTTTTTTTTTCTTTCACTTTTCTCCTTTGACCATGTGGACGATTGGCATCGATAATTTAATATTGTGGCCGTCGTGTTTTGCTGCTTGATGCTTTGGACTCGCTCTCTACTCATAGTGTTTTCTTATTTATCTCTATACTCGCCCTCGGAGTAGTAGTCGTATATATCCCCCACTCATGTCACCGACGCCATCGTTGTTACTGGTGGTGTCATACCTTGTTACCCACCTCCCTGCATCGGTTTTAATCCCCCATGCTCCTGTCACACGATTCATTGCCCTCTGTATTTACACAACGCCACGTTGTATTTTATCAAAGCTGGCTTTCTTGGTGCTTTCCTCTTGACAGCAGTCAGTGATCACGCGGGACGGGACTATTTTTTTTTTTTTGAATTTGCAAGGCACCCACACGTCCAAAAACAAGAGCATGACCACAATTACACATGACATTCCAAAAGCAAACGTCCTGTGTCACACGGAATACAAACAACAACAACACAAAGAAGCGCACTTGACCCGGTCCATGTACTTCACAGTGATACTATTGATTTGGGCTTGTGCGATAGTGGAAGTGGGAAACACCGAGGGATAATGTCGATTCATCGCCGCTTCGTTTTCTTTTTCGTTGTCGCATTGGAAGCCTAAATCCCGGCGAAAAGCGTAAATCAGTAACTGTTAAACGCCCAGGCCAAAAAGTATCACACGCTAACATTGTCAAACGTTCTTTCGGGTTCGACAAGTTTAGAATACTTCTGGGAAAGAAAAAGGCTAGAATAGAATCTGATGCTCTACAGGTCATAGTGACAAATTGGGCGCTCACCGCCCGACGGGTTGGGCGAGATGTTGAAGGATCGCTCCCGCTATCCGCAAACAAGACCCTCTTGGTGCTGGTCTTTTGCTTCTCTTCCTCAGATTCGGCACCGTCAACGTCTTCTCTGGCGAGTTTGGAGAAGCTGGTATGGCCCGGCGGCGGTGGCGGCATCGACGGGGCGGGTTTAGTCTGTTTCGCAACGGGATTGGTTGGGCTAACGTTACACGTGGAAATCGGATTTGGATTGGGGTGGTTATCTGCCGGGTAACTGAAATCTGGCTCCGAATTCATGTCGGGGACTGTCAATGGACTGCTGTCCACAGGAGTTCCGACAATACTGGGTTTCACAGCGGAGGCCGTGTGCGGCTGTACAAACATGACAAGTGTGCGGAGAAAGAATGGAAAATGCCGAAACAAATTGGCTGACCCCATAAATGCGGCAGGCAAGGTTGTCTTCCAGTTGTAAGATCCTTGCCTCGTGTTCTTTGATGAGATTGTCACGCTGTGGGTGATATGCAAACGATAGTACTATTCTGTGAGAGTTTATGAAAACAGAAACGCACTCGTTTGATTTCATTGTTTTTTTCCACCATCTCGCGATCATGTAGGGTACGAACCTTATGCATCACCGTCGCAACTAGCGCCTTCTCGTCATCGTTCTACGAAGGAAACGTTGCCGTTATCCGGTAATATGCGAAGTATAGGGGGTGATTCACCAAATCATTCCTTGCGTAACGTTTAGTAATCGTCGTCGCCCGAGTAAACAACTCGTTTTTAGTCGCCTCAAGCTCGGAAACACGTGATGTCAGCACGGCCACTTCCAGTTCATGTTTAGTGCACGGCGCTCCGGCCTCCGCAAGGCGTCTTTCCATATCTTGTACGCGATGGTTCTTTTGGTCAAGTTCTGCGAGCAGGGATTCGATTCTAGATTTCATTTCCAAGTTTTGTCCTCGTGATTCGTCCGCGCGTTGCTTCTCCTCACTCAATAAGGTTTCAGAGACACCTTCCTTACGAGACACCTCCATTAGAAGGGCCATCAGGTCTTCCGTTTTGGCATCCACCTCCTTTAGTGCATTTTGGAGCTTCGCTTCTAGTAGCCCCTTTTGTTCTCGCAGATGGGTGATATCAGCAACCATCTCCTAGAGGAGATCGCCACTGGTTAGCTGTCTGAAGACATACGAAGGGGTTCAAACGTACTCCAGCTCGCCTTTCTGTCGAATGAAGTTGCTCCTACTGGCCATTAGCACGTATACCTAACATTAGAAGCAGTATACCTGTGCATCGCCCAACGCTTCCTTGGTAACCGTCAATGTAACAGACTGGTCATCAAACCGCTCCTGCAAAGCCTACGCTTGTTTTAGTTAGATGCGTATGTGATAATCACTGGCCTGGCCTTGAGAGCAACCAAGGTCTCAACATGCCTCAGAAGTGTCATTCAGAATGCGCGTGACATGCATGCAAACGGTAACCTTACTTTCCGCGGCACAATTCCAGGTCCCTCTTCAGGATATCCATGTCTTTGAGGTTCTCAGTCGCATTGTCCCGCTCCGCTGTGACCTTGGACAATTGTCGAGAAAGCGATAATTCACGAGTATGCGCCTCGGCGAGCTGATGTTGCGCGGTGCTCAACATTTCATTCACGGTATCCCGTTCCGATCGCAAGCTCAGGTTTTGCTGAAGTAGATTCGCTTCATGCTCCTTGAAGGCGTTCAATCGACCCTCCAGTTCGTGCGAGCGGTTCAGAGCAAGGCGCAACTCCTCATTGGTGTTCCGGAGTCTTGCTCGGACGAAAAAGGGTCAGATCAGTATAGAATCATGGCCTCTGATTCACCTCTCCCCCAGTTCTCTATTGGTTTGTTCTTGGAAGTCATTCGTGTTGCGAAGGGAGCGTAGTTGCACCTTCTGGTCCTCTTGAGCTCCTTCATATTCGGTCATCCTAGAGCCAGACAAATGAACACCAAACAATGGCCAGGAATGAAGAACATACTGCTGCCTCATAGACAGTATCTGAGTTTCAGCTTCTTTCATACTTTAAGGCCCGGTCAGTAACGGCCGGAGCAAGGCCCCAATACACACCGGGCATGCGACTGGGCTAGCTGTTGGGTCATTTCATACACCTCACTCGCAGCCCGGACTGACTCCTTTCTCTCCTCCTGCAGAAAATTCATTACCACTGCCACGTGCTCTGCTGTTTTATGTTCAAGGCTGAATATCATTGCAAGACTCGGGATGGACGTGATCCTACCGGATTGTCGAAGATGCAGAGTGACACGCTCGACAGTTTGCGTGTCACCCACAGCGAGACCTTCTAGCTCTGAAATCCGCGACCGTGCTTCAGCCAACTCCGAGGCCATAGCATGAAGTCTGTCACGCAGCAGGTCAACAACCTGTTGAGCTGAGAAATAGGAATTTCTAAGGGGCCGTCCAAAACGTGATCAGAAGTATGCAACCTACTCTTTGTAAGTTCACAACGAAGGTCTTCGAGTGTGGTTCTTGTTTCTTGAGTCAATATAAGCTTTCCATCGTCGTCAAATGCGGATTCAAGAACTATAATACTGGTTAGCACACTACACAAGGATATATTATTACAACTCACGCTTGAGTTCGAATTGTGCATTGTTTCTCAGTTGTACTAGACTGTGCATTGTCTCCTTGGCTTCTGACAAGAAAGACGCAGACGAAATCGACAGTGCCTTCAAATCTTGGAATCCTGTCCCGAGATCGGCGAAGCTGTATGAGCAGCTATGAGAAGCGTTGCAACAAAGAGATAGCCACGACCACCGCATACTCCTTGGTAATCTTATCGAGTTCTTCTCTTTGTTTGGCCCGGGCTGCTTTCAACTGCGCAATAGATGCGCTAAGGGTCGTATGCTGTTCGGTTGTAGAGGCGATCTTCCCCTCTAGTTCTGCAATATAGTCCCGCTGTATCTAATGTGTTAACGCAGTCAAGGGTACGCCAACATAAATTACCTGCTTCGCTGTCTCTCGTTGTAACTGCCGGTACTTGCTCGTGACTGTCATCAACAGGTCCTCGGATTCAGGAACATCTCCGTGTAGAACATCAACCGATTCTTCTCTTTTCATGATTCCTTGGTCAGGAAATGACATCGCGTACTCATGCGAACGCTTATCGAAGTTTTTGGGTGCATCTTCTGCGCATTTAGGTAACGCTCGGGGCCAGACAACGCGCATATACTCACCTCGGACGTCCGTGTTGAACGGCTGTGATACATGCATCACAAATTGAGTCAAGGATACGACGTGTCACGCACCGCACGTGAGACCTTTGGATTCTCCTCTCCCCTATCTATTAGGTTAACGTACGCAGGGGTCCCAGCGAGACGCTGCTTGTGCAAACCGGAGGGCTCGAACGGCAACGAACGAGGCGGAGTGGTCTCGGTAAACTTGGAGGTGTCTCCGAAATTCAAATTTAAGCGTTGAAAGCTGGTGCCAGCTTGGATAAACTTTTCCTGCGGCATAGCTGGGGCACTCTGTGTCTGGGTGCTGAACTTGAATTGAAAGGGGCTCTTTACACCTGTTGACAATTTATCATTTGGCATGTTGGTGAGCCTGGGGATATCTGAGCGGTAAAGATAGTTCGCTTTTGTGGCCTTGTCCATGGTGTCAAAGTATGAGAAAAAGACGCGTCCACTTGACGCGTCACATCGTGTGCACACGTGACACAAAACTACACCCAACTTGTTGGCCACTGGAAATAATTACTACTCATGCATTTATACTGCGAGTACGGACACATTGTATAATCATGCGTGCAGCCATAAGTAACTACGTGTTGGAATAGTTTATCCAATGAAGCCCATATAACTCGATATGGTCAAGTTTAAGACACGCCCACCACTGGTTACACATCAGGGTGGGAACAACAACGTCGAAAGATTCTCAGCTTGTTCGTAAGAGTCTATACCGCCGAGCTGCGATGACTTCAGGGAGTTGTACATCGGACACAAGTTGTCCCATGGCATCTGTAAAAATCGCATCATTCTTGAGTTACATACCTCCTGCACCAGCGAACAGAAACCAGAGGACGTACACGGAATTTTGCCGATATGACACCGGAAGGGTCCTCCGCCATTACGGCGCCGAAGCCACTTATTGAGCACAAAAGTCAGCCGCCTTCCGGGAGACGTAATACGCATTCATGAAAAAAAAACCCACGCTTCCAGGTGCCAGTCTATGTGGCTACAATAGTGACACAGTCAGCACACACTTCACATACGACGAAGAAATCACATCTCACCAATGTAAGAACCATGCTCCAGGGTTGTCGGTCACAATCGGATGACCGTTTGCTGGCCCTGGATGCCCACGGAGACGACATCTCTCCGCACGGGGTTCTCATAGTTGAAGAACGAAGTATTCCCAACACTTTGTATCACATCGAATACGTGCTATGAACTTATCAGCAGATTGAATGGCACACGAAAACTTATACACACTCCATGCAAGTGGATAGGGTGCTGCGGAATACAAATCAGCCCCGTGTTGAAATGTCATTGAAAACAAGCTTACCGGGCCACCAAATCCGAAAGTGGCCACTGTTAACTCCACGACTTTGTTTGGCCCTAACGTGATAACACTCCCACTTGGCATCAGATCCAGGGCGTTTTGTGCTCCGCTCAATATTTGTAGCAGCACCGGCACAGTTGGAGGCTTGTAGAAGACATTATTGATGTAGTACGTGCCCCCAGAATTATTGGCATTTAAGTCCACGTTGATATCCGCCTTCCCATATTCGAGGATACCAGGTGCACCGGGATTAATGAGGGCGCGTAGATTGGTTTCGAGCATGGGCATGATGCTCGACGATTTGTTGGTCGTCGGATCAGCAGTAGGAGCACCCTGGTACCGCAAAATAGCAGAATTAATGCCATCCTCAAAGGAAGCATTCGAGATGCTTGGTAATGCTCGTATCCAGTAGTTTGCGACCGGTTGGTTGGCGTTTAATATAACGGAATAACGTTGGCCAGGTAGAATTTGAAGAGAACCGACCAGTAAGGGCTCGGTCAACATTCCATCCGCCTCAATTACAGTCAGGTTGTGTTCGTCGACTGAAAGCAAAAAATTGGCGCCACACGACATGCCCACTAAGCGAAAGCGATATCGCTTTCCATATTCCACGCTGACCATGGCAAGTTCTGTCCTTGGCCCGCCTGTGTATCGGCCCATGCCGTTAATGAGCGTAGAACTGGGATTGACACCAATGATATGGTTAAGGACTGGTGCTACAACGTGATACCTATGAAATGTTGATAGATGTCAAGGCACACCGGCCAGGAAACGCACCAGTCTGCGAGAGTGATGACCGTAGTTTCTGGTACAGGTGAGAATCAGCTAATGATCAGCTGACTCGCAAGAATCCTTACCATCGTCGACGTCGTACAAGTATGCCAACGGATCGTCAGGATCGTATATTACGAGTGGATCCCTGAGCCCGTCGCATGTTTGCGTCGAATAGTGTGATACCAGTAGGTACCGACTTGTTGTTGAGCTTCGAAAGAGTAACGAAAAGAGCTGTTCTGCGTGATCGGACATTGTGTCACAAATGCGACACCGTCAGAATAGTTCGTTCCATTCTGGAATAGCCCATGCCAATGCTTGGGGAAGATATCAGGAGTCACTTAAATAGGTCAACTTTAGGTTGAACACAGACCACGGTAGTACTTAGGAACTGGTAGGGATCATCAAGCTGGTTCACTACATCGATAGAAAAATGGTCTCCCTAGAGCCCAGAGTGAGAGGTGCACCACATGTACAGGTATAGGGTTAGCAAAAGCCATACTTTTTGGGCTTTGATGAGTGGCCCAGGAAACGTTCCGCCAGCAAGCGTGGTTCTACCAAACTGTCAAAGTCGCCATACGAATGGTGAGGAAAGACCAACGATCGGTTGAATCCATCAGGAGCAATGATTTTATTGGCGATTCTAAGGTGCCCAACTGGGCCCACCACATTTGAAGTCGGGGATGGCTGGGACGACGATGACATGCGCCAAGCAATGGATCCTGCGTAGGTCTTTGTGAGGAAAGACAACAGGACGAGGACAAAGAGAGCAGTATACATCGCAGTGCGATGGAATGCACGCGAGCCGATGCAAGCGATAAAGCGAAGATTATACCTCATGCCATGCAAGCATTTTATATCTACTTGCATTGTCAGCAAGGTGTCCTGTGCTGCTTGCGGAATCACGATTTCCGCCGCCAGATGGGCCACAGGCCATTTACTATTACACTATCGACTGCCCGTGGTAACACCATGACAGACATACGTATTGGTTCCAACTGAGCAAACTGAAACGCACCGATTTCAAGAGCACATCGGATGGTGACAAGAAATAAACACCTGCAATGAAATGCTTTGTGACAATCGCCACAGCAACATACCAACAAGTCAACTAGTGTGGTATTACGCTTGGTAATTCTGGAATGGTACGAGTGCCCAACGTCCTTCGACCGGTGTACTGTCTAGTAAAGCCGGACAGCGTTGTGCATAGGCTGGGAGTTCGGCTGCCTTGAAATAACGAGGGCTCGTGATGATAACAGTTTTGGACATAGCATATCCTGGTCCGTTTGCATCCGTGGACGTGGTCTCGGGCACCTATAAGAGCCTATAAGACCCCGCCGATACATGCAGTAGCCAAATAACCTTTAGCATCGGGTCGAATTTTGCGACGAGAGGGTTACTAGAGGGCCAGCCCCAAGAGCCCATTGGAGTCGTCCGTTAGTCCCGGCCCCATTTATCTCGAGCCTACTGATCAACCCAATTGAAAGTTTTACTCACCGCCGTTCCTCATTGAACCAACCCCCCCAACATTTTCACGAAAATACTTCAGACACGCTGCACACCCGCACACCGCCGCTGGGTGATAGTAGCTAGACTCATCGGTGACGGTGCCCACGATTCGCCGTGATCAATCGGCTTCGTATTGCAATAATGATAGTAGCATCCAGTGGCGAGGTGAATTATATCGTATCGGTGTATATAACTGATGGTAAGTGATGGCACCGTTGTGTTTCATTTTCGGAGTATGAAACTTGGGCTTCCGCTTCTGCTACGTTCAGCTAATTGTAGTGGGTCCCAGCACTCAGAGCCATCAACACTGGGTTGGCGTTTGAACGATAGAGTGTGCGCCCGCCAGCTGTGCTGTCGAGATAGATGCACTTGCTAGTAACTGGCCACGTTTGTTACAGCCCCGTCACCTCACTATCCAGATCTCGCCGGAGCAGGCCCTTGGATGGGACTTCCTGGCACTGAGTCGGAGGTCAGTGTTTGAATGCTCATCACGGTCCCGAGTGCGGTTGCTAGTTGGTTTTGAAGTCATTTGTTACTGATTAACATGACCTCGCGGTGATTCTTAACATTTCCCATGGCTTGCGATAATCAGGAGCCAGAAGATCTCGGGTACAGCGTTTCCTCCTGACCATCACCGCGGCCTTTGGTTGGTCGTCCAAGTACCCGTGACCGGTGATCGATGTTAAGAACCATAAACCATATGGTCTAGACACTACCAGACGTTCATGTTGAACCTTCGGAAGCTACTGCCACTCAAACCTGGTGCTCGAAACATCGCAATACCTGGTATTCAGAAATGCAGGTAACTCTAGTAACAACCAGATACATATTATCACGCAGTATGGTACCTTTCCTTGTCCTTTTCCATCAAAACAAACACAAAACACGTCCCACTAATAATTAATGAACCTCGGTCGCCAGCGATCGAAAAGAATAGAAATATGAATCACGAATCTTGAGCTAGGTGTCTGTTTGAAACTCTGAGTCCGGTCGCTGAAATTATATTCGATGAACACAGAGACAACCAGTCCTCTGCGAAGGAATTATGCGGTGTTCGGACAGTGGAGGGATTAGTACTCACGTGGTATAACCGCAGTCTCTTCTGCAACTGTCTCGTCGGGGCTCTCCGCCATGACCACCGCAAACCCGCTACGAGGACAACCGCATCGTTACTCATCACAATGACCAGATACAACACCACTCACTGATGCAGATGCCAATCGATGTGGCTGCGAGGTATAGTCAGCATGAGGGCCGACACAGACACCAGATACAGGCGGATGCTTACCAATGCCAGAACCAAGGTCCTGGGTTGTCGGTGACAAAACGAACAGTCACATTGTCGCCTCGTGAACCCATCGATACCGTGTCCCGTTTTATTGGGTTGTCGAAGTTGGCGGTGCTGTTCCCCGCCGATCTCACCACCCAGAAATTGTGCTGCAATTTATTAGCTGCTTATAAGGCAGACGCATTGGTGGAAACACGTACACCATGTAGGTGCACCGGATGCTACGAGATGGTCGTCAGTTGGTTGCGCTGTAACTCGACGCATACTCACCGGTCCACCACTAGCACCGTTCGGTAGTCCATCCGTAGCTGGAAAGCTCAGCTCGATCACCTTATTGGGAGGAAGCTCGTAGACGCTCCCCTTGGGCAGGAGCTGAGAAGGATGTCTTGCCCCGCTGAGAATCTGCAAAAGAACTGGAACGGGCGGATCCTGGTATGGTACACTGTTTATGTTAAACATCCTATCAACGAATCCAGGGACTAGATTGATCTGGACATCCGCCTCCCCGATCGCGGGTCCACCCGGCACAAGCATGTTGTTTAGAGGGCGAAGAAGGCTTTCATTAAACTCCAGTTCATACGGTCCAGCGGATGTGGCAGGGTCCGCTGCTGGTGCTCCCGCATACCTCAGGATCGCCGAGTTCAGTCCACCGTCGAACGTTTTTGGAAGGAGATTTGAAGAAGCGCGAATCCAGTAGTTACCAATCGGCTGATCTGCGGTCACCACGACGGAGTATCGCTGACCGGGGAAGACAGGTAGGGAGTGAACGACCATCGGCAAAGTCTCGACGCCATCAGCTTCGATGACGGTCATTGTGTGACCATCGATTGTGAAGTTGAACCAGGAAGCACATGATAGGCCGATGATGCGGAACCGGTACCGTAGGCCTTGCACGACGGATACAACTGCCAATGGCGATGGTGGTCCACCAGCGTATCGACCCAACCCGTTGACGAGAGTTGAGTCGGGAATAACGTCGGCGTTTATGTTGAGGAGCAGAGAAGAGTTATGATACCTTGAGTAAGTTCAGCACAGTGAAGACTGATCAACTCGGCTGACAAACCAATCAGACAGGGTAATGATGGTGTTTTCTGTGGTTCATTGCGGTGAGCGTATGATTCTCATGTTAATCTTTCAAGTACTGACTGTCATCCACGTCGTACATACTATCCAGCGGATCGTCTGGGTCATAGATGACCAGTGGTCCCCTCAGGCCGTCGCAGTATTGGGTAGAGTAGTGTGAATGGTACCAGTAGGTACCCGTCTGATCAAGCGCGCTGAACCGATGCACGAAGGTACCACCCGGAGCGATTGGACATTGGGTGACGAAAGACGTTCCATCCGCCCAGTTTGATCTTCGTTGGGAAATGCCGTGCCAGTGCTATAATAGTCTGTAAGCTGTCGTACGACGCGAGTAAATAGGACGCTTACAATGCTGGTCAGCAATGGCAAGGAAGCATCGACGAGATTGTTGACAACGGAGAGCGAAAAGTCGTCGTTCTGTGTCCTGGTCAGCCACACACCTTGAGATGATAGGCTGACTGTACCTTATATGCTTGGATCAACGGGCCAGGGAAAGTTCCATCGACAAGGACGGCGCTGAAGACGTAGGCTTGAATACCAGGCCACATCGAACCGCTGACCACTTACGATCTTGGAAAGCCATCCGGAGAAACAACTTTGTTCACGACATTGAGTTCGGAAGACGGACCTAAGACGTCGCTCCGCGGGAAATGTGGGGAAACGTCCGACTTATCGTTCAAAACAGCTGACGAGGCGTATGAACCGAGGAGGAGACTATGGACGAGTCCCCAGTAGGCAAACATAGCGAGTTAGGTATGGAAGCGGAAGCGATCGATGGTGGTAGGAAGAGAACAAGGGCCAAAGGAAGTCAGCATCTTTTATACCAGCCGCACCGTGAATTATTATTTTGTCCATGAGAGGCTGACTTTGTTTATATGATGAGCCAAACTCGGAGTGCTGACTACCGGGATGCAAACCTCGAGTGAAACTTTGCGAGTACACAGGCGAAGGAAGAACTCACCCGCATCACGATCTGGGCCATGCATCGGGCATGTTCACTACGAACCCGTAGCTTCTCATTGATGGATGTTGGAGGATCGCTGCTGACTGACCTGGGTCGTATTGTCCACTGATCAAGTTGCCCCGCATATCTCACCGACTTTCGAACATCATTAGACTTTTACGATAGCACCGTCAGAAGTGTGTCTTGAAAGCTTTAAAATTATTGAAGGAGAAGGACGCAGTAGGCGACAATAATCTGTTGAATGACATCAGTCATTCTTTCAAGGGTCATTCTCACGGTGACTCGCTGGCCAATCGTGCAGTTTGAACTAAACTATCAAGATTGGGCTAAACCGATCGTCGAAACCAGCCCACGAAGGAGAGACCATAGTGTCAAGTACCTTTTCACAGGCTCTCTCTCATGATTTTTCCAGGTGGTCACCATTAATGCATCGTTTTACTAACGTTCTTCGTTTCAGTCAACGAGGCATGATATTCAGACAGACACATCATTTTCGCAGTAATATGTGAATGTTTCAATCGAGACAAAGCAGGACACTCGATTGAGTCCTGAGACATGAAGTTGGTGGACCTCAGGCCCGGCACTCCTTCTATGGCCAATTTCTGGCGCTATTCGGTTGCCGCGAGCTCGCTACTTCAAGGGTGCTACCCAGTCGTATCAGGTATTTCTGCATACCTGCAAGCCGTTGTGATGGTCCGATGGCCGTGCGTCTCTGGCTCTATGATGAGGCTTAGTACGTGTTTCCGGGCATTAGTTAGCAGAAATCATTGCCAATCGGTCACTCTTTATCACCTTCTGACCAACCTTATGATCGCTCAGCCCTCTTTAGCCTGAAAATATTGCGCGGGATTCCTCAGAAATATTGCAAATGACATTTCACTTTGCAAATATGGTTATATGACGGTACGTCCTGTGATCTTGATGCCGGTGGTTGGTATCAAATACATTTACATTTCCTGTTCGACTACGCTGTCACTTATCCGATCGTTAATAGGACCCAGTCCAGGAAAACGGTTACCCTGTCAAAATGGATTGCTATATTCATCATCCCAGCAAGACACATTGTGATGACCTCATCCATAATATTTTATTCTTCGACGTAGAGACCAGGGGCGTTGGAAGATCCTTGTTGATCGTATCCTGCTACTTCTTATTCTTATTCAATAACGTAAGTGAGCATAGATCAATCTGCAGACCTTAGAAATCACGCTCCACAGGACATAAATATATTCTTTGCTTCGATGCCATAGATGCATGAACAGTACAGTGAACGCGAATCAGCTGGCGTAATATCCTTATTGTCCTGGACCACGTCCCCATGTTTTCCCACCAAATCCTCGTCTTTCGTTTAGTTGGCGTAATTGATCCTCAGCCAGGCCTGAGTTTTGAACAATGAGCGGCTTGGAATATTTTCAGATCAAAAGGACGTAAAAGTCGTGTCGGTGACTTCACGACGGGCACAATACATGCAGGTTGAACAAGTGAATCTGCCAAGGTCTCTAGTACCTCGTGCTATCATCTTCTTTCCCCTTCTCTTCTCACGCTTCCCGTTGCCTGCTCTCTGTAACCTCGCATACTTTCATAACTTGGATACCATAATCGGTGAATGTGCTGTCAGCAGCAGTCACCGGGAATTGTCCGCACTTCGATGGTGGAATTCATAGACCACTTGGGAGGCGAACCTATTGCTTCTGTGATTGTCGGTGTGCTACATACAATTATTGATGCTCACAGCCAAGCTTCTCCGATCTGATAGCATGGCTCCTTTCGTGACCTTCTCAAGGTGCTTGCTGGGTAGCATTGTAGTAGACGAATTGTACTCGTTGAGTTAGAATGTTTTGTTGGTGAACGCTGCACCAAATGGCGCGACTGTCTCAGACTCTGGCCCTGGCCATGATCAGCTTCCTCCGCGAGCAAGGGTTTGCTAGTCTGGTGACTAGACTGTCTATGAAGGCCACCAAGTACTACAACTTCATGGACAGTCTGGTGACCAGAGTTTTGCACACAAACTCGGTCCCTTTTCCACGTTAGTAATGATGGTTAGTAAGCATCCCTTTACACTCGCATGTCTGCACCTTCACCATCATAATTCATAATGGGCAAACGCAAACACTACGCCACCTTATCGCACTTTGCAAAGCAGGCTTTTCAGACAGCCACGGATGGTAGGTACATCATAACAGACTCGCCATGATCTATTAACTGCACTATATTAGCTTCCAGCACTGACAAGCTGCCGAAAAAGAGCGACTCCGGCAGCGTGCACGGCACTAAGAACGCATTTGACGCATCGAGTCTCGTCCCGCACTACAAAGCATCCTCCGAAGTCCCAGAACATCTTCAGAAATGTAAGTTTCAGCGATAGCTGGAAAATACGTGAGTTAATTGCCTTCGTTTGTAGATTTCTCACAGCGAAAGCGGTACTTTAGCTTGTACGACCAAGGATGTCTGTTGGACGAAGAGGGATGGTACAGTGTCACACCTGAGCTGATTGCGGACCAAATAGCGGAACGGTGCCGGTGCGACACGGTCCTAGATGCATTCTGTGGCGTTGGCGGGAACGCGATCGCGTTTGCCAAGACATGTAATCGCGGTAAGTAGTACAATTTGTCACATCTTGCATGTCCTTTTTTCGATGTCAGCGCACTAAGCTCACTCACACATAAACATACTACCCGGCTCAAAGTTATCGCACTGGATAATTCACCAACGCGACTGGCATTGGCCAGACACAATGCCCTTATATATGGAGTAGCCGATCGCATTGACTTCATCCTGGCCGATTACATTGCCTTCGCAAATACCTACCTGGATTGTAGATCATCCGACAAACGTCCGATCGACGTCGTATTCCTGAGCCCTCCTTGGGGAGGCCCAGACTACATCTCTCAACATTTTAATGACATCGGGAACGGCGAGTGTGGTGAGAATGGAGATGTCTTGCAGAGTGGAAACGACCAGGACACCCATCCAGAGTTTAGCCTCGCAAATATTAGGCCTATTCATGGCGCTGACCTGTTCCAGCTCACACGACGCATCACGAAGAACGTTGCATATTTCTTGCCCAGGAATGCGAACCTCGACGAGATATCAGCGTTACTGCTCCACAACGTGGAGCCGGTACCAGCTACGGAGGACCCCGCAGAAATGGTAGAGGTCGAGGAAGAATGGATGGGTACTAAGCTAAAAGCCTTGACATGCTATTTTGGTGGGCTTGCAGGCGGGCAAGAACATTTATTTTGAGATAGTATTGTATCTGGTCGAATAGATAGGTCGTCGATATATGTACATACTATACGACGTAATATGAACCCCGGGGGCAATGACATCGAAGTCGAGTTAAGCTGGTGGAGGGCCCAGTAGAGTACCGAGGAAGGTTGCTGCGCTTGAACGATCTGACTCAATTACAAGCGTTGTAACTTAAGAGTCACCCAAGGAGTTTCCACCTCCGGAAACTCTCAAATTCGGGGTCGTAAGTCTCCAATTGTGCGATCCAATGTATGTCTTCTAAACCCGGATGAACACCTTTTTGGGCACATTCACCGATCACATGGGCTACGTGACATTCCACCCTTCGAAAGGGTCGGCTCCAGAAATCAAGCCATATTCCCCGATCTCCCTAGACCCGGCTGCGTCCTGCCTGCAGTATTGCTCCACTTGCTTCGAGTGTATGAAAGTGCTCAAAAGCTGAGAACGTCACCTCGCGAATTGCCCTCAAACACTTTTAAGGCACATCTAGGGGCTGATCGAGAGGTACGTCTATATCGCCCAGACCTGAATATGCGCCGTCTGGAAAGGTCCGCACGAGGACCAGCACTGCCTGTAAGTCGACACATATCTCTGGCATAATAGAACTATTCAAATTTGCGCCAGCCATTCAACAGAGACGACATCCTTGAACTGATCAAGTGACCTTCCTTTTCAAGTTACAGTCTCTTGAATCTGGTGCGTATGACCGGCCGGGGGAACATGCCACTATTGCTCGTGAGTGATATGTTCAGGGTTACCCGTGACAGCATCGGACCATGCGATACTATTCATTATATCATGTCTCCCAGCGGTTCCTACTTCCCGCAAGGGTTGCGGCAAGTCTCATTGCTTATAATAAGTGAGAACGTGCGGGCATGGCCCGGTGGTACTGGAGGCCACAAAGTGGGGGGAAACTATTTACCTGGCTTCATTCCAAGCAGATTGCATCCAGTCAAGGGTACGATCAAGTTCTCTGGCCTTTCGGGAAGGATGCTCAAGTAACAGAAGCGGGCAGGATGAACTTCATCGTTGTTGTAAAGCGGAAGAATGGTGATGGTAAGGCACTTCATACTAGGTGTATTAGCTACGAGTGTCATTATAACACTATGCAGGCTACAATTTGACCACCGGCCCCCCTGAATGGTCTGTCGTCGTGCCGCTGACTGCGTGATGGAGATTCGGAAGAGGTCGTGTCATCGGCGTGTCGCTGGCCGGTGGCTGTAGTCGTCGTCGTCGTCGCCAGCAAGGTGATGGTGGTGACCGCCGATGACATCGTTGCGCTGCCAGTTGCAACTTGCAAGGCAGTGGTAGCAATTGGCGTGGTGCCACACGGGTGGCTGTGGTGGTGACGTCACTGGTTCTCGCAATATTTATTGCGAGAACCAGTGACGTCAGTGACTGTTCGGTGCTGCAACAAGGGAATGCTACAACTCTTCCCGAGCATGGATGGTATTCGCGATGAAATCTTGCTGAGAACCATGTTTTTCAGAAAACTTTACCGTGATTTCGCTAAACCACCACCACAGCCCTCCATCTTTGGTCTGTTCTCTCATTTCGCTTGCGGGGTCGACGTGTGGTACGGATCGTACTTGCTGTTTGATCTAGCGCAGGTCTCGCAGTGTTTTGTCAACAAAGTTTTACACTGCAAATCCAGAGCTGGCAAAGAACATGAATTTTTGGTCTTCGAGATCCTTTCACCTGCTGGTGACTGCACGACACTTGTGGTGCTCACCGAATTACTACGACTCAGCTATAGTCGAAACAAGTCAGCTGTCTCACACCCTGTCTCCCTGAAGGTGTACTCAGAGATACTATCCAGACCTAGTGAACACTTCCACCCAGCACTGGACTGTCTTGACGTTGTGGCCAAGGGTACCTTCTGGGAACTTCGTGTCATTGAGAAATGGGGTAAATATGACATCCTTCGTACCCTCACATACCCACCTACCAGCACACGACCTTCTGCGGATCAGCTTTGTGCTCTCCTGCGAGCTACCAAGACACATGCTACTGATATCAACCTCGATGGCATACAGTGTTCTTGGTTTGCCAATACAATCTTTATTGCTCTCCAAGACATCTTCCCAGGTGGCATTGTAGTGCTGGGAAGAAAGGAGAAGAAGAAAGGGATACATAAAGGGGACAAAGTTCCTATAGAGGGGGGTGTTAATGGCCTCCATCAGAAATATTCTCGGCAAATTGAGAACCAGGATGCTGTGCGAGGTTTTACTTGCTTTTTATTATCACATATTCATGTTTGTTCTGAGCAGCACAGGAGGGAACACGAGATCGAAATAGAAAGGTCGCGTCATGAAACATTGATTCAAAATAACGCAGGCAGTTACAGATGAACGTGAAGAAATTTTGACCGAGGGAGGGAAAAACACGGCTGGATTTCAATATGCGCATACAACATTTGGATTCTTGGATGTGGAAAGGGAAGTAATCTGGCACGTATAGTTGTTTTGTTGTCTTGAAAGGTGTAGGCAGCTTAAATTTGTATTGAACAGCGCCAACAGTTGGTTACAGTTCCAGTCATACAGCACTGTACAGAATTAAATGTATTGCAACTTACTGTACTAAATTTCTACAACCCAATCTGATACAGCTCAGACTCGTTCGTTGTAAAGGTGAGAGTCTTGTATTATCAATATGCTTTGTTCAACGTCGAGATTTCAAGTGGCTTCGTGGAACGTCACTGTAAGGCTTGGATCATTCCCTTGTTCCAACAAAAATGAGTATCCGACCACGCTTTCAACCCTGTCAGTTGTTACATTTGACAATGATAACATACCTTTGGTGTAATGCGACCAAGAGTGTATTGGTTGTTAACGTTGCAGAGCTGAAAGGCTGCCATCCGAAAGGTGTGCAAAGCACGTTGTCCAAAAGTTACGTTCTTGGTACTAGTTCTCAAATTGAAGCCTGACCCTGTGAATAGTCCAGATCCCCTAATATCAGGCATTAGGTGTTTTGTAGAATGTAGAATGTCAAACTCCACATACTTGTATACTGGTCATGATACTATTCCCATTCCTTGATTAATTGTTCTATACGCAAACAGTTCACCGCTATGAATTGGATTGATGGCTTAAACAACCATCACTGGTTAGGCCAATTCTCAGTGTTTCATTAGATCTGTTCACCACTGCCAGATGAAATCAAACTACAGCCATGAATACCTACTCTTCGAGGTCTTGTCACCAGCCTGCGAACGCGTCATACATGTTGTTGAAAGGGAGGTCTCAGATGAGTCTAGAGTCTCAGTACAGCCACTTTCTCGGCCATTGCCTCAGCCACATCACTGAAACGTAATTTTTTTGGAGAGGCTTTTACATGAGCAAATGACCCTAAAAATGTGGCGTGTTAGGCAGCCCACCCGACCCGCGACCATGGTCACTCAGTGTTAACAACAACAATACATATATTGTGCCTACGTTCTATACTACAAGAGGTTGCTATAGGTACTATAGTAGCCTAGTACGGCATCCTTCGACATACATAGTACAATGGCATTGTGAGCGTTGCGAACATCATTGGCGTTGCGTGCATCGTGCTTCTGCGTGCTGCAGGCGGACATCGTCGTCGTCGATGTTCTATGGAGGTAGTGTCAGCTACATGGGCGGCAGCAGTGTCGTCATGCCTCTGTGCAGCAGGTACTAACCGTTGTCGTCACGTCGAACCTCTGGCCTGTACCATGTCGTTGCCATCATTGTCGATGTGGACTGCAGTGATACATGTCATCGACACGGTGGGGGCCGATAACCACATCTTATGATTGTCACTTGTACAAGTGGGCCGTTGTTGTTATGATTGTGTGCCTCTGTGGCTGTAGGGGAGCGTTGTCACCGTCGTCGTGCCTCTGCGGTCGTCCTCATTGTTGATTAGTAGAGCTAGACTGTCAGACGTGTGGATGAAAGTTGGAGATACCTTTGATTTCACAGCTGTATAAATCCCTCTTCATTCTGGGCAGATGAATGCTAGGTCCAGTGTTGAGCACAGACCCTCAGTATTGGACCTAGCATTCATACTCCAAGAAGCGCACAAAGTTGCACCCCAATATGAACTTTTAAGCGCGCAATGTTTCTGGCTCGTAAACGTCGTTTTCGAGATTCTTAACAAGGTTTTCTGCGGCGGGAACATTACCTTTACAGCTTTGGAGAAGAAGCGTGACAAGAGCGCGGGCATCGAACTTCGGAGCCTTCACGGGCGTTGATGATATTCATAAAGGGTATCTTCTACGAGAAGTTCATTACACGCTTTATATATGGCACAACTACACCGGCTGGTGGCACCGGCATCGCCTGCGACGGTGCCCCTCCTCCACTTGCACCTGCACCGCACGGCTCATCAGCAAAGGCGTACTTACTAGTAAATCAGGCAACGTCGCTGCAGTAAACAAAGTTGTGACTGTGCCCAACGAATAGCCAAGCTGCAGGTCTACTACTGCACCCTTTTGTTGGTCTTCGCCATTCGGACGCTTCGACCATATAGCCTCACTCATGCAACCCCAGGAACAGAAACTGCCATTATTTTACACCGGTAAAGTCGACGCGCCCCTACGCGCCCCCAGTGGTTCGTCAATGTCGGGCACTTCAACCCAGTTGGCATGGAATTACTGTCCGAATCTCCCTATTATACCCTTCAATGACAGACCACTTGACACCATCCTGCGATCGTTCTCCTTTCTCCAGGAAGCCTCGCGGGCATAGGCGAAAGGGAACCATTTCATGAGGGTTTGCCCACAGGGAGACTATCTCATCGCAGACAACGGCTCACGAGAAACCACCACCATGGATCATCACCATTGCGACATCGTTGGCGCAGCCTATTACGCCATGTTCATTTCAGCTTCAAGCAATTTCGAGTCGCACGGCAGCGCGATGAAAGTCTGGTATAGAGGTGACGGCAACTAGAAATACGGGAAATCATTGGCCCCGATCACGTTACACAACTCATCTTGACAGGAACTAATTTCTAAATACACAGCCTTACCCCGTGTGTATCATACAACTCGAGTCACACTTGCTCATGCTCAAGCAGCTCGGTAAGGCTTTCACGGAGTTCCAAATGGTTCACTCTCGAAACACCCTACTCACTGGACATCTCCAAGACAAAAGACATACTCGATCAGAATGGCAACCACAACCACATTCCCCTATGTCATCGTCAATGCATTCACTGACAGCGCATTCGGCGGTAACCCTGCGGCGATCGTTCTCCTTCCCCCAGGCAGTCTCGCCGCAGACAGTATGCTGTTAGACGCCCCAAAGATGACTTCGATCGCTCGATCATTCGCGCAACCAATCACTGTATTCCTCTCGCCCCCCATTCAGGTTGAATCATCAGATAGTGATGAAAATTTGGTATTTGACATCCTATTTGTCGTCGACGAGTGTTTTCCTCCCATTTGTGGTCATGGCACATTCGCAGCTACCAAGGCTATATGTAGGGGCATGTTTCCTGGAGTTTCGCAGGACGTGGCGAGGAACCCTGTAGTAAAATTCAGAACACCAAACGATGCCATCATCTGTTCGCGAGTGATGGATTCCGGGAGTAGAGACAGCACTGCAGACGGCGAGTTCTACGAGCTCGCAGTCCCAGTACTCGCTATGCAGGAAGTAACCGAGGCCGAAAGAAATGACGTTCGAAAGATGCTCGGAAAAGCCCTGGGCAAGGACGCCAACAGTGTTGAGTTGAAATATGTTGCACATGGAACCTGTGACGCTGCGAGGCATCGTCTCATAATAGTGCTTGACCAGCGCGAGAAATTGGAGGGAAGGGACGTTGACATTAGTGCTTTCGTGAGTCAGCTTGAACTTTGAAGCCGTGCTTTCAATACTTAATACGATGGTGTCGTCCACGTAGCTTACAGGACGCTACCAGGCATATACACTCACCCATGCTACTCCCGGACAAAAGACAGCTTTCGTATCCCGATCGTTCATGCCGGTGACAGGTATCATGGAAGACCACGTCTGTGGCACCGCACATGCATTAATGATGCCATACTATGCTGCTCAACCTGATGTGGACGTCGTAGCTGGGAAAGAAATATTCGTGAGGCAAGTTAGTCCAAGAGGTGGGGATCTGTGGGTGACACTAGACGAAGAGAATGGAGTGGTTAGACTGAAAGGGCACGCGAAACTTTTTGCAAGAGGTGAAGTAACCTTTTGAATTCGAAAAGAACACGGAAATTCGAAGTAGAAGTAGAGGTTCGCTGTGCACAGTACAACAGATGTTACAGTGTGTCATGAAAATTTTCCAAGTCACGACTAGTTGGGTGTTCCCAAAGTGGGATGTGTCCAGCGTGATGGCTATCATACCCTCATTGACCGCCCAATGATCGCTACAAGCCACAGTAACCCGGCAACATCAAGGCTAGAGCAATATCATGCGGCTACTATGAGTGTGCTGTCAGTGGTCCAAGCTGACCCACCCCTACACTCCGATCGTTCCAATGCCAACCCGCATCTTGCAACCCCGAGACAACGATAATGAGAGGATCTCAATGGCAGGTCTCTGATAATGACAACAGACAACGATGATAGGGATATCTTGATCCATTGCAGGTTAGAAGTTGGTGACGTATTTGATTCCCGAACACGTATACTAATAAGCGAATCTGTCACCTTTGGCAGAAAGGAAAAAGAAACCTGGGCTAAGTAGTCACCTGTCCGGCAAGAATGCCACTCTCCCAAAATGATATGTAAGTACGAATGGTGAATCCATACATGAACTGACCGATGTGTCCAATTGTTTGAATGCTGGTGCACTGATTGCATGGGATCTTCGAAGAGAGAGGTGAGGTCAGATCACCAACGAGAGAAGGAGGCACAACGAAATAGATGAAGTTATTTAAATTGCCATGTATATCTCCAATATAAAAGCGCGAAAGCGACGTGGACTGGACAGCGACTCATAGCGTCAAGAAGCACCGTTCATTCAGCTCAGCAATCTTCCTCATCACTATCATCATCAGCCAGCTGACTTAGTGATAAGCCGTCGAAGGATTCTACGAGAAAAAAAGATCAGGTTTATAACACTCGGGGTGCTGGCGATGGACTATACTCACGTCCTGTGGCACTAGAGTGTCTTGCTTGGTACGCGCTGAGCGACGGTGAAGGCGTCGGGGGTAGAGACGTTGCTGATGAACCTAAGGAAGCATTGAACGGAGAGGGGGTACTAGGCATAGAATAATGAAGTGTCCGGGTGGGCGTAGATATCGGGGAAGACGCATACAATGAAGACCGTTGTAGCTGAGGGCTCGTCTACACGTTGATTTCGAACACATAGATAATATGATTTAGCAACCGACAATCAGGATGCACGGGAAGGGAAAAAAACGGACACCAGGAGCGAGTATTGTTCGCCGCTTTTTCTGGCTCTGGGGCGTGACGAGGCCTTTGGCGGGTGAGGTAGGTAGTGGTGGCAGCGGCTTTCTTGGATACTTAAGTGCAAAAACTGCCTGGGATAGGTTCAATGCGAGAAGGGCAGAAAGTGCCAATTCTGACGCGTTTGCATTGCATGAGTACCAAGCCAAAGACACCCAACGTGGCGTACCTGCGGCACAAAGACACCATAAAAACCCTCGATCCTGGCTTCCCCGGACGATGCTGAGGGCCGTCCATAGTGACGGGACAGGCAATAGATAGGTGATCACGGTCAGGGTGACCAAGCTCACGGTCGAGTTGCGTAGGCGTATGACTGCCTCGTTTTTGTACGGTGTGACGAGATGGGTGAGATCTTTGGTTTTGGCTGCAGCGAAAAGAGTAACTGAGGGTGAGAGGATATGAGAGGAAGTAGAGGAAACGATTTTGCTGGACATCTTTAACCTGAAGCGTAGATGGAGTGGTTTGAATGTAGAAGCAAAGCTCCGACCCCCAACCGAGGGGTGTAATGACGCGGTGCTTGTATCGCCTACTTGCATTCAAATAACAACTGCGGAGTCGACTTTCTTCGTACCCATACGGCGTTCGCCCCAATTTCATGTCTGGAAAGAATACATTTCGCTCACCAGCTCCTGCCTTGGAGCCACAGCGCCCTACATCTCCACCACTTCCACCCCTGCCTCCAGATGAGCCTATCGCAATGACCAGACCATTGTCTGCACCGCCGTCTTCACCACCCGCACCCGCACCACCTTCAAATGACCACCGATTCCCCATTCCACTTGAAGACGACCTCCCACCCGCTTATACTCCCTCCCCAGACCCGACACTCGGCGAAGCCACAGTCGAGTTAGGACCGCGACGGCCGTTCCAGCCACCCCAAATGCATCCCCCACTGACCCCCCATCCCACAGGACACACTGCGAATGTACCACAGGCAAACAACCCCCCATGGCACCAGACACCCGGTCAAATCTATCATTCTGGAGCACTCTCCCCATCTTCGTCTGCGTTCCCACAACAGCAGCCTAATGGGCCGCAGCACCATACGTGGCACAGCTCCCGTATGTATTCCACATCTCTCGGTTATCCGAAGACGAGGACGCAGGGAGGCGGTGGGCTGATAGGGGCCCTGATAGATACTGTCAGAGATGTCGTAGACGTCATTTCAGGGGTACACGATGAACGCTTACTGGCTGAACAGCGAGCGAGCGCCGGTGCATATTCACCATCCAATCTTCCCATGCAGGGACAATACGCTCCGCCTCCTGCTGCAACTTCTGCCTCACCACCATTGGGAAGTCAAGCTACTGACTTGACTCCACGCTCCCCAACGTTAACGGCTCCCGATGACGGCAGTCCAACGAGAACACCAGTTCCCGGGCACCCTTTATTAAGAGACGAAATGCTGCTGGTCTATCCAAAGAACTATCTCTGTCCCAAATGTGAGTACCATTGCATCTCAGTTCACACCATGTAATGCCGTGTTCGTTTGCACAAGGCCGGAATACCGGTTACAAAGACTACGACCCTACACATCCATGCCGCCAATGTTGGGACAAATACGCTAAACCATACACCGGCGCACTTACATATGCACCTTGGTCTTCATCCGCAGCAGACGTCAGCACTAGCAGAATGCAGCGTCCACTTCCGCGTACGCGTGTGACGTCGAGCTCTCGTTCTCCTCGCATGGGATGCATCGTTTCACCGCCAGATTCATCGACTTCTCACACCCGATCAATCTCTCGGCCCAACTTACCTCTCCAACCACACCATTCTGGCACAGGACCGACATACTACGTACATAACCCTGTATTGGGCATGGGTATGACCGCTCCTGTGCCATTTGCGACGCCGATTTCCCCCGGAGACCCGAGGCTAGGGGGACGGATATGTTTCAGGTGTGGAGGCTCGGGAATGAAGTTGCAGATGTTAATTGACCTGACAACTTGTCAGGTTTGTGGAGGGATTGGGAGAGTATGGACATAAGCATGAAGTGGGCTGAGATCTCTGCAGGTCCTTGACTGCCTTGACCTTGGTTTGAAATCAGTAAGTTACACTGTATGCGTGCTTATCGATATACTTGTATTACTGGGGCGTCCTATCGGTACTAGAATAAGGCCGTTGCCACGGCAGGCACCTTGTTTCAAGCAGGGGGGGGTTGCAATGCGAGTCTAACATCAGAGTGCTCCGATGCTGTATTGAATCGGAGCATAAAATCGTCAGAATTCCAGACACTTTGGCAAGTTGTTCTACTGACCTCTTCCGCACTGTACTGTCCAAAAAAGTTACATGGCAAGCGCTGGACACATGCGCCCGATATCGATCCCGATTGTAGACTGGCTGCAAGCGCGGGAATGTAAAGCACAGCAAATCATCTCACTTCTCAGTATTCCGCTGTTCTTCCATGTAGCCGCATGTAGGCTTTTCTTCACGCCCCACCTCTCCCTCTCATATCCGAGTGGGCGAATTGTACGTGGCTATTGAATATAGTGACTGTTCTCTGCCTTGTCACGGTGCTCACACGGCAAAGTAACTAAGTGACCTATTCGGCGCCCCTACAGGTCTTGTCTCGGGCCAGGTCCCGACCTTAGTATGTAATTCAATTCTTCACTGTGCCAGTGGTCCATATCCGTCATACTGTCTGATTAACTTCATCCCCTCCGATCTCGCCTTTTGCCACTAACTCTCATTAAGTATAGGGCCTGTTCATTTGTACCTCTTAGTATGGGTATTTGACCATGTTCAATGGGACTAATGCCTCCTAAGAAGAGTAACTTTCTTTGGTCCTGTTGGTCGCGCTTCTACGCAGGGCCTATGGTACGATAACCCCCCCTTTTTGCCCGCATCGCATCGAACAACCATCAAGCTTGTCAACTTCACATTGCCAATTTTTTCATATTTGGGCGTCAAGAGTGTTATCCGCGACTCGTATCGAGATCACTCCGCCGCTAGTGATGTGTTCCAATCGGATCGAGTACCATATATACACTATACGGTATGAGCTTAAAGGTGGGTCTTGAGTACAACGATGGAAAACATTTGCGCTGAACCACTGAGCAAGGCAGGGTGCCTGAATGGGCCACTAAAATACTTGGCTAGGCGTAAAGAGGCGTCAAGTTGCCGGTTTGAGTAAATATTGAAGGAATGCAGAGAGTTCATAGCGTAATTGGTCTTTCAGGTCTCGGAGCATCTCATTGGGGACGGTGACAAAACACTGCCCTTGCCGCAAACATGAACTATCGCTATCAAGGATATAAGTAATGGCGCTGTCGGGTCTCCTGAGGCGCTACGTCCGACCATGCATTTCACTTTCCCCTCCATCGCCGTCTTGGTGGGCGCAGTGGCCTGCAATCTTGCCGCCGCCATTGACCCCTCCGTGGTCCGGAAAACATGTGAAGCAATTGCATCTTCCGTCTCTTCCAAATCTGCAGTATACTACGTTGGTAAGATTATCGTGCGTCTCAGTCTAAGTGGCTGTCGCCTACTTGCAAGCTTTCTAGGGGATGAATACCAGAATGATATTTATCACTGGGCAGTTAGCAGCACGCAGCTAGCCGTATGTTCCTTTGAGCCTGCGACTGCGCAAGATGTAGGCATTGCAGTAAGTTCAAGAAAGAGTTACTTGTTGGTTGTAATCCGACAGAATTATTATGACAGCTCCAGATCATAGGAAAGAACCAGTGTCCTTTCGCGGTACGTTGAATCGCTACCTGACCAGTCAGTGGAGCCCCCTAACTCGATTACACCAGGTGAAGGGCGCGGGCCATACAGGAAATCCTGGTTTTTCATCCACGACAGGCGTGCAAATTGCAATGTCCAAGTTCTCTGAGGTAACATATAATTCAGCCACAAATACAGTCATAGTTGGAGCGGGCTTGAACTGGGATGATGTTTATGCCGCCCTCGAACCATATGGAGTGAACGTTGTTGGTGGAAGGGTTACTGGTGTAGGCGTGGCAGGCCTAATTCTTGGCGGAGGTGGATCGTTTCAATCAATGCACTGTGAATTATAAATCAACGCTTTTGTCGTCAGGGTATTCATGGTTGTCCAACGAGTACGGGTTGGCTATTGACAACGTTGAAGCGTTTTAACTCGTCATGCCCAGTGGCGAGATCGTTAACGCTACCCAGACCTCGTACCAGGACTTGTTTTTTGCTCTCAAGGTGCGTCAGACGACGCATCATGGTCACGCCCAAATGTTGACGTCATCTCAGGGAGGGCTCAATAATTTTGTATGCTGTACCCTCATATTGTTCCCGATGCGCTGAACTGACCGACCAAAAGGGTATTGTGACACGGTTCACACTGAAGGCCTTTCCCCAAGGCCAGGTTTGGGTGGGTCTTACATTTATCTCTTGTGCTTGAATGTGCTGACAGTGATCTGCAGGGTGGCACCATTGTCCACCTTGGCATTTTCATAGATCAGGTTACTGCAGCCACTGCCGATTTCGCAGCAAACTGCTCGGATCCCAAGGCTCAAATTATCACGACGTACGAGTATGCTTTTGGTTTAGTGAGTTCCAGAATCCACACGATGGGAGTGCACGCTGGAAAACGTCATGACACTTGTGTCTTAGCCCATAGCCACCGAGATTCTCTTTTATGATGGACCCACCCCACCAGCGGGAATGTTCGACAAATTCCTATCGATCCCTTCCTTGACTAGGAACATCAGCACACGTTCATTCCTATCGCTGGTCACATCTTCTCCGTCGAACATGACGGAGAATTTACGGTAAGCCACCTAAGCCATCTCCACAGTGATTGGTACACTCATAAGTCTGGTTAGAGGCATCTTTAACACCATCTCCGTGACAGGGTATCCGCCTGACCTACTCCAAGCAGTTACGGAGGAAGCCAATGTAAGTCTAATCCTCATCGGAGCGTCAGGCGAATAATTGCATCTCAGTACTGGGGTGAACATCTCGTCCAATTCTCCGGGGCATACATCACGTATAGTATAGAGCCCTATCTACCGACGATCTTCTCCCATAACACTTCAGCTTCTGCTTACCCTGGCTCGCGCGATCGCGGTCTTTCCATACTCTTCATATACTTCGCATGGACACTCCCATCAGCCGATAAATTGATGCAGAACGCGACACGTACAACCGCTAGAAAGTTATTCAATAAGGCACTTGAGCTGGGACAGGACATTGAAACCGCATCGCTGTATACCAACTACGCTATATTCGACACGCCACTCGAGAGAATGTATGGGGGTAACGTACAGTCCCTGAGAGCGATCAAGCAGGAAGTAGACCCAAATAATGTGATGGCTCTTGCTGGGGGGTTCAAATTCTAGCTGATCAGTGCTAGTTAGACACTCATGACGTAGCTTGTATAATTGATCCATATGTACGGTAAATCACCTGTATTTGTGTGCGGGGAAAAACTTTCCTTGTTCCATCAACGTTCCGTTTCATTAATAGATGGGGAAAAGGTCACTCGCAGAAGGGTGAGGCGCATCGGCGATGAGTTCTCATTTGGAACATCTTGACTGATATGGTTGCCTCAAGGCTATGGATGCCATCCCAAAGGAATGCGCTGAATATAGAGGAGTGTGAAAGATTCCTGAAGCAGATGACCTGGACTGTCTAGTATGTTCGTGGGAGGGGCTTTTGTAAAGACAAGAAGTCCTTTACTTTTGCATCTTAACTGTGCGAACAGCCCGTCAATGAGTTATTGACCGACACCCAAGTGCTTGTCGCACAATGGTCTCGGTACATCCATTGCTAATTCGAAGACGACAGCATTGATCCTTCAATGCGGGGCTCCGAGCCACAAACAATGCTGTCGAAGGATACTGAAAAGCATCGTAGGGGAAAACAATGCACGCCGTCGAGTCCTGCTCAGCGCTCAATAGTGCCATTTTCTGTTTTACTTAACTGCTCAACAAAACATCTACCGAGCCTGCCACAACTCGACCATTTGTAAAGAACGGGTGCATTTCTGAGGAGAGCGCAACCGTCCCATTTTGGTACCAGCTCCAAGTCAGATGGCTCAATGTCAAATCCTTGCATGACCTGCCTTTCTTTCTGATGCGGATAGTACACATTCATCTTCTTACTGAGGTAGCATGATTTCGTCATCCGAAAGTAGAAGCGACATGGTCCTGCCATATACTAGGTATGCATATAAAGTCAATGAAGGTAATAAAATTCACCTAATTGAGACAGCGATGTGCAATATCAGGATCATGTTCGCTTTAGGCGGTGTGAATGCATACATGCCCTAAACTTCGCCCGAGGAAGCCCACCAGAAGCCTTTCAACTGCCAAAGTACCCAAAGAAGGAGCAACCCAGCAGCTGTGTACAAAATGATGCGCATTTGACGAACACCTCCAGGCCCAGAAAGACCAAAGGCTTGCGCAGCACGGCGCGAGGAGTGTGATAGTGAGGACGACAGAGAAGAAAAGGTGTCGTTCTGTACAACATATACAGTAAGTCTTTGGATACGTACGCAATACGAACGCACGGTATTGTCGAGAGTCAGGTTCTGGCGTTCTGCATCATCGTATATGTCGGTGGTAACCTGGTTCAAAGGTTTGTCTTGTGATTGGAATAAATGACAGTGCCACTTGCGCCTCTCAATGTTCGTATTTTGGAATGCAGTTCGTCCAGTCGCTGGTCATTCTGTGATTCGTAGGTTTCTTCCGTGGTTTGCGATGAAGACATGCCAGACGTATGTATGACAAAGAGACGCTCAGCCTTTGAACTAGTGGTGTGAACAAAAGGCTTGTTTAGGAAGTCAGTGCATGGATCCACTGACAGCTAAGCGCTGCTACAGTTATGGACATTCAAGTCAATGGTCATGGAGGGCGAGCCCGAACCAGCAACTAAACAAGGCCAACTAGACACTGACATCCCAGACATCGTCCAAGCATGGGGCACACCCGTGCGCAGACCTACAACCCTTCCAGAACCAGGGACATACCACGAAGCTGTCGATCCAGCTTTTATCTTCGAGCTCTGCGACAAAGGGAATAAGAAATCAAAATTCGTTGTTCCACGGCGTTGCCAGTATTGCACCTCTATCGCTCAGGCGTGTTCACGCGCTTTACCGAAGTGTGGGCGGTGCGCAAAGTCAGGGAGAACATGTATACGTGTCGGGGATGGATATGATGTCCTCCCTGGACCGAAAATTTCTAAACTTACGAAAAATAAGCGTCCTGAGAGCGGAGCAGAAGGCTCCGCATTGCATATGGTAGTGGGAGCGGAGGCTGCGGAAGATGGGTACGTACTACTAGTTTACTTCATTACTCCCGCTTATCGTCTTTTCGGGCTGCAAGGAAGATACTTTTCAACGATGGGAAGCAGCTCACGAGACAGCCAAGGAAGTCTATCCCCACAAAACGATGTGCGAGCCCACAAGGGACTATATCCCCGAAGAAGCGGTCGAAAAAGGTTGTAATAGATTCATTTGGGGACGAGCAACCTCCACGGCGACCCAAGGCTGCAAAGGCTACAGAGAAATCTGCAGTCCTGTCTGCTCTCGTGGATGTTCAACCAGTAGGCCCCCCGGAGCCAAAATGGTCATTTATCAAGCCTTCGAGCAAGAAAGCTGCTCAATTTTTTGCGAATGCTGATCCCCCACATCGCACCCCATTTATTGGCCGACCGCGGGTATGGACGCATGTAAGTATAGTTTTCCCATCATTCCATCAAATCCTGTATATATCTCACGCTCGCTTTCAGTCACGAGCTGACCTCTTGGTCATATTTCCCAACCTCAAAAAGGCAACCAGTGGACTTGCCTGGATAGACTCCGAAACACCAATATTAATCATTCATGACAACTACCCACAAGATACATGGTCAGGTCCTCTCACCTTGAATATCTCCATGTATGTCCGATTTCTCTCCACACCTACAGTTCCTGGTTTTAAAGAAATCTCACATCGCAGGCTGTGGAGTTATCTATGCGACTCGTCCGCCCTTCGACCATTGGTTTCTGCTGTAACAGAGGCTGTCGATAATTGCGCTCGGACCCTGGCACAGCCCCGAGAAGATGTGGAAGCGCGCTGTTGGGGAGATATTCCTAGCCACTGTAGCGCCGAACAAAGTTTGGCAGCTATTCGAGCGCACAATACCCCCATATCATGCGGTGGCGCACAAATACCCCCTGAACAAGTTATTACACATGCGGAACCGCAACAGCCCGAGACGCAAGTGCACTCCTTGGTTGATACGACCTATCAGCAAAGTTATCCCAATAGCTGTCCTAGCACTAGTCAGGCACCTGATTTCCCCCCGTACGGCGTGCGACAGTTGATGGAGCCACTGCTAGTCATTGCCTCCAACGATACTGCGTTGCATCCTCCTCAGCTAGAATCAGCTACCGAGCCTGAGGAGCCGGTTTTGATGTTTCCAGCGGCCTCCAACGTGGAGGTGCATGATGTCGGTGAGGGCACAGCCCACTCCATAGCGTCTCGGTGAGCTCATTGCTCATTTATAACAATGTTGTATTGTTTCAGTGATGGAGGAACCATCACAATCACTGGGCGTTACAGCTCCCATCAAGAGACCTCCTGACGTCCAGGTTCTGTTGGATGCCCAAGAGTTGCTCGTGCCAGTCCTGATATGGTGCTCCAGAGCGTGCCACATTAATCCATGTCCGATACCCTCGGAATATGGATACACGTGTCTTGGCTACTTCTTTATTTCCGAATTACGTGTGCGTGCGGGATGGACGAGTCTAATTTGTCTCTGTTGACGATGAATTTTTTCAGGAAGAGATTATAGAGTGTGAGGTCGATGACACGGGTGGAGCTGCCCGTGGTCTTATTCGATGGCATATCGGTCTTGAGTGGGCACCTGGTGGAGAAACGTTTTTATCAGACAATTCACCAGGTAATGCTACACAAACGGCAGTATCTGGCGCGGCGAAAGCTGCCGTGCTAGATGTATCCCGCCCTTGGTGGACTGGTTCCGGAGAGACGGAGACGGGCGCGGCATCAGCGGTGGAGAGACACTCACATGCAGAGGAAGAGGCAGAAGTAGAAACAATGGTAACGGAAAAGGCCCCAAAACATCGTCCACGTGATATCAGGTCACACTATCACTGCCATATACCGTTGGATCTTCTCGCCCACTTTGAACCCAGCGAGTTTTTCCCGAGAGGCTGGTTCTGTCGTCAATGTGGCATGATCAATACCCAAACATTGTTCCGCCACCAGATATGTAAAAGCTTGGAATGTAAGGTATGATATTGATTTGTCCTGTTTTCTGCTGGCTGATCTGGGAGGGTATGCTGATTGGCGACATTTGGAAAAAAAGATAGCCTCCAAAAGCGCACTGGGAAAGCCAGATCCGCTGTTCAAATTGCGGGACGTGTACAATTCATCGATCGTTATCCGCCCTTTGCACAACGTCTCCCACCATATTGGCCTGGAGGAAGCTACCTGGGACTCCGGGATGAAAACGTACATGTATATTTTCAAGGAGGGCGTTAAAGCGTTGCATGTCTTTACGGGGAACAAGGAGGAGCTTCAAGGGATGGCCAATGAATTCTTGGAAGACATCCAACGACATGTGATGTTGAGTCGTGAAGGCGCTTCGAGCAAGTATCCCCTATCACTCGCCCTCCTATTCGGCGAACTAATCTGCACAACTGGTGGATTGTACAGGTCCATTTTTTACGTATGCAACTAAAATTGGTACTGCAACTGATCGAGATCCACCGATGCTCACCCTTCCGGGCGGTGTCCCACACTGCATTGCCAGAGCATATCTTTATCTGGCTAATTTGGCGACATGGTACGGACAGCTCGAGAGGCCCTGGTTTGATCAGATATCCGTGTTGGCGTGGTCGTCAACGGGGACTCATAAAAGAGTGAGTGTACGCTGATCAATGAGCGCGAGGCATTATTTATTGACGTTACTTGACTCGACCCGCCGACGAGGTGTGTAGTGGAAGGTTTTGTATGCCAAGAAGACACCGGTTGTTATGCTTTGTCTAGGAGAGGAAGTGACGTTGCACTTTGTTCCGAAAGGGGGGTATCACGACGTTCCTGTTCTGCCAGCTGCTGTTTATGGGGACCGAGCAGTTAATGCGGCGTCGGCTTCCCATCAAATTGGCGGTCTAACGTCAAAGGAAGTGCTAGATCAAACTGCGTTCCATCAAACCGGGGGCTTGCACCCAGAGCAAGGGATAGACCAGTTTGCATCCCATCAAACGGGAGGTCTACCACCGGAGGTACGAATAGACCAGGGTGCCTCACATCAGAAGAGAGGTCTACCGCCAGAAGAAGTGGTAACTCAGGCCGCGTCACATCAAACGGGATATCTACCGCCGGAGGAATGGATAGACCAGGCTGCCTCACATCAGAAGAGAGGTCTACCGCCAGAAGAAGCTCAGATCGCGTCTCATCACACGGGAGGTCTACCGCCGGAGGAACGGATAATTCAATTTGCGTTCCATCAAACGGGATATCTGCCACCGAAGGAGCAGATAGACCAGGTTGCGTCTCATCAAGCGGGGAGTCTACTTCCAGAGGAATCGGTAGACCAGGTTGTGGTGTTGTCTCGTCAAACAAATGGTGTTCCGTCTGAGGAGCGGGCAGGCCAAGCTGGCAATAATTCCGTTGCTACCGCAGGTCCAAGTGTTGGTGATAGAACTCCCAGCGCTGTCACGGAGGAGCCAATCCAAGATTCTTCCGCAGCTGGTAGGGGGTCCGCTAGGAGTAGAGAAATACCGGACGTTGTTATGGAGGATCACATACAGCTTGGTGTGCAGGCTCATACATCGGGGGTCGACGACCAAGCTGGCTATACTTTCACCGCTGCTGGCGAACCGCCCGACATTGTTATGGCGGAGATGAACCAGGATGGTGGGTCCCTAAGCATGGAATTGGGTACTTTTACCTCTCAGGACCAAGTTGCTGATTCTTGGGGATCTATGGGCTCTGCCGAGGAAGTTCCCAATGTCGTTATGGAGGATGGGGAGATCCGGGATCATGGATCTACCAATGTGGGTCACGACCAGATTCAGGGTCCTGACGGACCGGTCTCTGCACCACGGACCAAGGACCCCATCGGATCAGACGTGGTAGTGCCTACCCAAGGTAAGGGGAAAGGTAAAGGAAAGGGGAAAGACAAAGATAACGTGGGCAAGGCAAAGCAAAGCGGACCAACTCTGCCTGCCTTTTCGTTGACCCTGGTGCACGGGGACAGCCTGATCCTGACAGGGGACGATTACGAGGTGCGCATTTCCTTCATGTTATAGATTTCGTGCGCGTATAGCTTAGCCCTTCCATTCATCAGTGCCAGATAGAGCGCATCGGAATTACATTGCGTTAGTGACACGTTTTTGTGTCTCATTTATCAAACTAACTCCTAATGTACACAGTCGTCTTCGGATCGGGGGACGGGGCGTAATCGGACTGTGGTTTCCGATCTCAGTTGGAATATGAACTGTCGGTGTATTTACCGCTAGTTTTGTGTACTTGCTGGCTGCTGTGGAAGTCCTGTCGTAAATAGAGCGAAGACCCAAAAACAGAAGCAATGACAGTTTGGGAGCGAACAATTAGCGCCCAAGCACAGACTTTGTCCTCATACCTGGTGTTTGCGCATAACAATGGCTTCGTCCATCACAGGAGATACAAAGGAGATACAGTGGGGAAGAGGTCAGTAGACAACTTTAATGCCAAGGTGTCTGCCCCAAGTATTTCTCTGACGGAATTAAATCTAGTGTTGATATGTGGAGGAACTGACTGGTAATACGCTTTTCCACTTCCAACTTGTCCAATGACAATTTTGACGCAGTTTGTAGGCCTAAACTTGGTCGCAAGGAGCGTGGAGGTAAGGGAGAGGGTAATCCTGAAGCGTACGCGTGCATCCCACGTTTTCTATGTGAAGAAGCTGAGTGTTGAACGTGGAACAACCATAGACCCGACTTGCTCGAACCTCATATACTTCGCTCGCTGAGCAACGTCAAAATAACCTCCATCCATGCATCCTGTTGCGCATGCCATTTCATTGCGCTAGATATACATGGCGCTGCTTGGATGTTTGGCCGTAATGCACCATGCGCTCTGGGACTCACCAATGTGGATATGATACCTGAAAATGAGCCCAGACGACTGCGAGCGACTGACCTCGGGGCACAACCCGGAACTCGATTCATACATGCGGCGTGTGGGCGAAGTCACTCTTTGCTGGTGGACAGCCAAGGACAGGTGTGGTCGGCAGGTGCCAACAATTTTGGACAGGTAGTCTCGATGGTCGACATTCTCCATTCAGGACTCACTCACCCGAGCATAGTGTGGATGTCCTGTATCACCTCAGATTCCAGCTTTCAAAGCAGTGGACGGACCATATCTCGATGGGAAGCGACAGCGCGTTGTTAAGGCAGCCGCAGGAATTACTTTCTCTATCGTGCTTACGGAAAGCGGAAAAGGTATGCTTTGGCCGTCAACTTCACAACCAAAACCAATGCGCCGAAGTCTTCTCTTTTGGAAGCGGTGAAAAGGGACAGCTTGGGAATGGAAGGACTGGTGAACATATTACTACTGGTAATAAGAGTGCTTATGACATTGAACCTGAGCCCGGTTGCGTCGTTTTCTTTTTGTTCCAATATGATTGGTTTTGCTGACGCTCCCTTCTTAGTACCTGTGAAAGGTCTCGACGACACATTCATTACTAATATTGCCTGTGGACCTCAACATAGCATTGCTATTGACTCCAGGGGGCAAGTTGATGGTCTACTTTATGCCCCGCTTTTCTGAATGCTCTTCCAGGGTAGTGTATGTGTGGGGTTATAATGGTTATTGTCGATTAGGCCTCGGGAATCAACAAGACGCACTGATCCCTAAAGTAGTGCCCCAGGTACTTTGTACTTTTGCATACACTGCTTGCGCTCACATACGTTCCACTACAGTTTGCTGGCCCGGATGAGATAACAATGGGAGCACAAATAATCGCTGGGACAACTAACAGTGTAGTGATAGATAAGCAACGAATGTACTGGATGGCTGGGAAGGTGCGTCGCCCGAAGATCACCTGGCAGAGCTCCTTCTCATATCCCTTGCAATAGTGGAAAAACAGCGGAGAAGGTAGGGCCATGGCAATAAACGTCATTGAGGAATTTTGAATCCGTGTGTCCAGGCTCAGCCGGTTCTCCATACTCGTCATTCCGATACATCCAAGATTTAATGTACGTCAGGACTTGGATCTGCAAGAGGTGAGCTCAACACGTTACCATAGGGGATGCAAGATATCGGCCGCCAGTTGTGGAGGTGTCACGCACTTTGCGCTCACTACAGATGACGATGGAAGCGTTATGACTGTAGCATATGGCCAGAATGCTGCCAATGGTACGAAAGTCTCACGTGACATTGCGCAAGAAGGTTTTCAATGTGATCTCAGGTGAACTTGGTCTCGGACCAGATGAACCAAAAAGTGCAACTAAGCCTACCCGCCATCAGCCGCTGCTTGGTATCGAGGTCTTCAGGTAGGCTTATTGTCAGCAATCCGTCTTTCTGATCAAAACACTTCCTCATCCGGTTAGCGTAGCGGCAGGTCAACACACCACTCTATTCTTGGTGAAGCCAGATGTCAAGTTGTCTGAGCTTCCCCGGCATCCCCTTGAGATTGACGCTCCAGAACTATGTTTGGTGTGTGGGAATGACAACGGGGAAGATGATTCCCCGTTGGAATGTGACAAGGTCAGCTTCTACTTCCCTGCTCACCGATAAGGCTCGCTGACTCACTGGTTTCGAAAGTGTGACCATCCATATCACTTGGGCTGCCTTGACCCTCCACTGCAGACCATTCCAGAAGGCGAATGGTTCTGTCCGAAATGCACGGATGAGGTAGATTCCCTTGCAGCTCCTGACACCAAGTCAACCGTGAATGCTACTGGAGATGAACCAAAGACAGGAGGGAAACGCAAGGCATCTGGTATCAAAGAACATGGTGAGTCCACCGCACATATTCGTCAGCGAAACTGTCCTGACAGGCGCGCATCTCCAGCGCCCAAGCGCAAGAAATGATCAATGGTCTACGCGTGTTTTGTTGTAATTCATATTGGTAGTCCTATTATAAGATCATCCTGGACTCTGTATTTTGAAGTCCCAAATGTATCTCGCTTTGCGATACTTTAGTGATACTTTCTTTGAGATTAGTCTCTCAACGCCAGACCAGTGCCGCCACGCAACAAAAATGTACTTTTCAGAATATCACCGTTACAACCCGCCTCAAGCTGCACAGCCCGGATCAGTTGGAAGATTTCAAAATTCAAATGATTGATCTGTGCCGACGTACCTCCGCGGGGCGGCGCTAGCAAGGCGTTAGCGTGTTAATTTGCCGTAAGTAAGTGCGGCACTCAATCATGCTCACCGCTTGCATTGACAGGTTGACATGCGGAATCAGAGAGCTCGTAATGGAATAGCCTTCAGCGCTGGCTCCGGATGGAACGTACGACTTTCGGTTCACTTATAACACCTGAGAAAGTTCACCGTGCTCTAGGATTTACCAGTTGAAGAGCGTCGAGATGCGGCGGCCGACGTTGAAGCTCTGGTCCTGCCTGGCTCTCATATCAGTGACTACTGCTACGATCCAAAACACGGGTCTCGTCGTCAGCAATGCGTATGTTGCACCAGATGGCTTCAACAGAAGGTATGTCCTACAAGTCAGGGTTTGTGTGCTCTGCTCACGCTGGATCTCATTCAAGTGCCATTGTTGTGAACGGTACAACGCCTGGGCCCCTCATCACGGCATGCAAGGTGCCAACAATAATAACTCTGGGTTTTGCTGTTGGATTCACGACATATGCAGGGCGATCATCTGAACATCAACGTCACGGACTTGCTTACTGATGAGTCCATGAATAAAAGCACATCCATTGTAGGTCTCTCTAAGACTACTCTGAAGTCTATAGCTCACCCGTCCTCCCAACAAGCATTGGCATGGACTTTTCCAGCATCACAGCAACGCCATGGATGGAGCTGCATTCGTGACACAATGCCCAATCGTATCTGGAGACTCCTTCCTATATAGCTTCGACGTCGATCAGCAGGCAGGGACTTTTTGGTACCACTCGCATTTCAACCTCCAGTACTGCGATGGTTTGCGTGGACCGATAGTGATTTATGATGAGAATGATCCCTACCGCCACCTATACGATGTTGATGACGGTATGCTATTCTGAGTTCTTATTTTCGGAATGGTATTTACCGGTTCCTTTCAGCTTCGACAGTCATTACGTTGCTGGACTGGTTAGCCGCGTAGGAGTCCCAAATTGTGATACCACTGACGCACCTTATAGGTATCATACCATCGCCTACAATGTTGCAGCCGCTGATAATCCGGCCGCAATCCTTATCAATGGACTTGGAAGATATCCTGGTGGACCCGATGTGCCCCTCTCGGTTATCACTGTCGAACAAGGCAAAAGATACCGTTTCAGGTTGATCAACATGGCCTGCAAACCGCATATTCTATTTTCAATCGTCAATCATAATCTCACCGTCATTGAAGCCGATGGACAAACCACGCTTCCGCTCGTCGTCAACGAAATACCTATTTATGTTGGACAGCGATACTCGTTTATTTTGGAGGCTAATCAGCCTGTCGATAACTATTGGATACGTGCTTTGCCAGGGAGCTACGCTTCTAACTTCACAAATGGGTTGAACTCGGCCATCCTCCGCTATGTCGGGGCTGGACCAGAGACGGAACCCGTAAACGGTACATGGCCGCCTGTCAATCCCCTTATCGAAACAAATCTCCATGCTTATGGTGATTCGCTTGTTCCTGGACTCCCTTACCCTGGTGGTGCCGACGTCTCCATCGACCTGGTTTCGATTATGGATAATACTTCACTGCTATTCTATATGAACGGGGAAACGTATCGACCTCCCACCACGCCGGTATTATTGCAAATCCTAAGTGGAGCGCTCAGTGCTTCCCAGCTAGCACCTCAAGGATTAGTTTACACGTTACCGCTCAACAAGGTCATAGAGATTTCGATGCCGACGACGTTCCTGAATACACCTGTAAGCACTAGTCACGGTTCATGCAAAGTGTTTGCTGACCTATAGCAGCATCCGTTCCACCTGCACGGTGTAAGTAAGCGTGATCTTACTTCTGCATGTGTTCAATCAACTGTTACAGCATGCGTTCTCTGTTGTGAGAAGCGCCAGTAGCACGGCTTACAACTATGTTAACCCCGTCCGCCGTGATACTGTCAACATTGGCCTCAACAATGGCATCACATCCGATAACGTTACTATCCGTTTCTTCACTGACAATTCTGGTCCTTGGTTTTTGCATTGGTATGTCCCTACACGGCTCCTCAGGGATACGATATTAATTGCCACCGCTCAGTCACATTGATTGGCATTTGCAAAGGTTAGTAATCTATTGAACTTATGAAGTATTGGCTCTTGACCTTGGTTGCAGAGGTATGGCAATCGTGTTTGCCGAGAATCCCGATGGAACTGCCCAGGCCGACGTTGTGGACTGTACGTGTTGATGGTCAATTTAGGTGTTTAGAATGAGTCTGACTGACCACCTGTAGCTGCATGGGAGAATCTTTGTCCCATTTACAATAGCCTGCCAAGTACGGACCAATAGAAGATTGATTGCTGTCAGGTCTCCCGTGGCCTGTGGGGATTGGAATTATGGAATGGACTGTCACAATCATAGGGCTATGTAATGGATTGCGGCAATTAATTTGGTCACTATTACACTGCACCCGACTTCTGAGTATCATTGATATCGTTTGATCATACCGATGCTTTAGGCCCCATTCTTTGTTGTCAAGACAAGCCCCACGTTTCACCCAGTCAGTGGCATTTGGAACATGTGGGATGTCAGTGATTGAGTTAAGTCTCGTGCTAAATGCATCGAGTGAAAAGGCAAGAGGTTGTCCACGAGCCACAATCGCCTCATCTGTGCCCAACACTATCTCCACTTTCGACTCATCCAAAGATCTGATCCTTCGACTTGCGGTGCCCAGGACATCGATCAGCGCATTCAGTCGTACACTGCTTCTACGTCGTCAATGCCGACACTTCATAATCGATCAGCATGCATCGCTCGATTTCCAGCCCAACAACTGAGTTTTGTGACTTGTCTTTCGATGCATTCTAACATTCTGCAGCCCATTTTTTCATGTCGTTCCCAACGCCTGGCACATCCGTTTGTGCCCTCAATGTTTCTGATAGCGTTCGAGTTGTCTGAGCGCCGTCTTGCAGGCTCAATAGGAAGGTCTGGCAGTTTCTTGGTGCATTCTAACAGTTTCTGGTGTGTTTGTAGTCGTTTCTGCAATGTTCCGATGCTTAGCACGTACCACGTCCTGTTGCCCCACCATCAATCACGCACAAAAACTTGGTGGCCACCCCACCCCCAGCCAGCGGCACATTGGGTCAAACACAAGAATGGCGGCTTACCCCACCTTCAGCCAGCAGCACGATGACGCACGACAGGCCATATACGAGAACAGCAACCATGGCACCATAACCAATCAACGACGCGGCCCCACCAATCACCACACCACGTGGGACAACGATGTTTCCATCACCAATGCCAATCGTCACCAAACCCATAATGATCGATGATCCATCACCATCACCAGCCAGTGCACTACCGATAACCCCCCACCCCCTTCACCAACGTGCAGCGAAGGACGCGCGGCCACCACCACGCATGTAGCACTACATGTTGTAATTAGTACGTAGTAATTAGCCAAACCGCACGACAACAACAATGACAGCGACTGGCCAACATCACCACTGCACGCTTAGTACCCCACCATGACGAACACGAACACGACCACGATTACAACTACCGATGACGCTGACGGCTGGCCACCACCACCCGCATGATCACGTCGACGACCAGCACAACCAAGTAAGGTGAGCATGGCGGTCATGATCCTTATGTTGAAATGAAGAGTCAAAGTAACATCAAGCAGCCACCGGTAACTAGGGCTTGGAGTTTACAGGAGAGATCCTTTTGTTTGAGGTTCGACCTTAGTGATCAACAGACTTAATTCATCGGAAGAATTCCATTGATGTAAAGATACGTTGAAGGGACGATAATATGGAGTATGCAAAATGATCATATCATCTGAATAGTATGGGACCGCCACTATCAAGCCTGGGGGTAGCTGCTCAGTGTGAGGAGATGTGAGCGACGCGAGAGCACAAGGAAGCGTGCTATGTACCTTAAAGTACCGGATACGATAACACCACCGGCTCGATTCTGACTTCCACGGCTTCTTGTGTTCTTACTAACGCAGACCCAATCCTACCCAATCGCCTCCCATTTGTCTGCGAGGCCACGCCACCGATCAGAATGTTATTTATTCAAGGCATTCTTCTTATCCTGGAAGCACTATCCTCGTCCACCGCAGACACGGCTATTTACAACTGGTTGACTTGTACAGGCAGTGAATACTGTGTTTGTGAGTCAGCAGTGAGTTAGCCACTAGCCATTTGGTCGTTGTCCAGAATTCGAAGGGCTTCCAGGCCCAGGCCATTGCCAGGATCTATGCTGATGGGCTTACAATATTCCATAGGTACTCCACCAATGAGATGCGTCAATCCCAGGGGCACATAAACCTCATAAGTCGGTTGAGTTATGCATGCGTTCATTTTTTTTGCAGATACTCTATTTGGCCATTGCTCACCGCCCAGCTGCAGAATCCACCTGTATGGCACCACTTATGTCAGCTGTTAGTAATGGTACTGTACCACTGTTCCCTCACTAATTAGAGAGAAAGACCTACTACAGCCTACTTCAGCAATTACTGCAGCACTCAGGAGTGACTTCAACAGGGTAGAAAACAAGACCCAATTAGATAACCAGATAACATAGATAAGTGTAGATAAGGTTACACTGCAAGCATTTCCCAATGTTTCATGACAAAAAATTGTAAAAAAATAGAAGAAAGAGATACTCTTTTATTTACAAATTTGTTCAACAAAAAAGACAAATATCAGACAGCATTATTCTTGTCATTTTTGTGTCAAGACATGATTTGAGATCATTTCTTATGTTGAGAGTATAAAATATTTAACTTTTTTCTTTTGCCTGTTTCTTGCAAAAAAAAATAAAGAAATAACAATGTAAATTTTCCCACAGTAAGTGTTTTCAATTTTCTGCAGTGAAAAATTGAATCAAAAGATACTCTATTTCACAAAAATAAATGTTCAGGAAATATGCTATATATTTTTGGTCAAAACACTCTAGCCAGCCAATCAGTATCCAGGAACAATCATGTTTCTTGAAGAAAAATCTATTGTTTTCTTTCAACATATTCATATTTTTAGCAATAATATGGTATCTTATTTCTAATAAAACATGCTGAAATTCTTGCTATGAGAAAAGTTACATTTTCTTTTCTTTATTTGTTTTTCAAGGAACAGGCAGAAGAAAAAGGTTAAAATTTTTATAGTTCTAACATAAGAAATGATCTCACATGATGTTTTGGCAAAGAAAATGACAAAATGATGCTGTATGATATTTGTGTTTTTTGTTAAACAAAATTGTAAACAAAAGAGTATCTCTTTCTTCTATATTTTTATAATGTTTTGTCATAAAACATTGAGAAATGCTTGCAGTGTTATGTCAGCATTAACCCAGACCAGGCAGGCTGCTATTCCGGTCGCGCCGTCATTGTTTCCCATGACGTCGAACCCCCTTTGCTCATCGTCCTGCACAGTGAGCATGCAACTTCATCATTTCTTGCTCATTTCTCATGCACTTTTTTTTGTTCTTTCACTATATTGAATTACCATGCTATCTATGTAGTTTTCCTGCAGAAATTAGTGACAAACAGCATAATAATTAGTGCACACTACTCCCAGTTGATCAACAGGTGTGTGACGCGTGTTGTTGATCAGCATGTGATGTTTTTCGATGCGTGAACGCATACTGCCATTTCATTTCAGTAATATTAATTTGTTGACTGGGCTGTGCAAATCAGCACCTGTCAACTTACTAAGCTCCTTATTGCCTCCTTGTTGCATGCTGCCTCCATTCCCTTCCCCACTGTCCTCCCCACTGTCCTCCCCGCTGTCCTCCATCAGGAAAATGGGGAGGTGCTGGTATGACCAGACAAATCTTACAAATAGAAATCAGCATGATATAAATGGATAATTGCTTAGAAGCCATTATCTTGTGCTGATCATGCAACAACAGAAGGATGACTTTATGGTGAGGATATATAATTTCAGGGTGACATTTTGGGAGTTTATATGTCCTTATCATCCAACTTGCAGCCTGATATCCATTGATAAGATGTATGCAATAATTTTATCAGTCTGAACAAGGAATATCTATGGATGTCATTGTGTCATTGTGTGGTAATGCTATGGTAATTATTGACCAGCCAGTCATTATCCTGACATCCATTGATAATGAGTGTGCAATAATTGGATTACTCTGAACAAGGAATTTCTATGGGTGTCATTGTGTCATTGTATGGTAATGCTATGTTAATTACTCACAAGCTAGTCATTGTCCTGATATCCATTGACAAGATGTATACAATAATTTTGTTACTCTGGACCAGGAATATCTATGGATGTCATTGTGTCATTGTGTGGCAATGCTATGGTAATTATTGACCAGCCAGTCATTATCTTGACATCCATTGACATATTAGCCATTATCATCTCATCTGGCACTTGGTCTGTTATCCATTGATAATATATGTGTAATAATTCTACTTCTCTGAGAATGGAATATCCAGTGATATCATGGTGTTGTCCTATGGTTATTCTCTGACATTTGTTGACCAGACAATTATCATCTAGTATTCAGTCTGACATTCATTGCAATGTGTGTGTGTGTGTGTGTGTGTGTGTGTGTGTAATAAGTCTGTTACTCTGAGAAAGAAATACCCAGTGATATCATGGAGTTGTACTACTATGGTCATTCTATGGCATTTGTGCCAGACCAGTCAATTAACATCTAGCACCCAACCTATCATTGGTGAATTCTTAACATGTAGATACATTAGTAAGTCCTGCAATACACAATTTTCTTGTTCTGATTGATCATCCTCTGCATCAACACCAAGTGGCTTGCAAGTCCTTTGAACAGACATTATAATACTACTAGGTAATACCAACCTGCACAGGGTCCATGGTAATACCTTGGCATTGAGGGATCCAGTATCATTGCTTACAAAGAAGCATACTAAGGTGTGAGCCACATATTGAGATCATCTGATTTTGTTTGAAAATCATGTTCCAAATTTACACCCCAGAAAGGTATCTAGTACATTGCTTGCATGATTTATATCTATCTACAAAGGTACTGCTACTAGGCAGGACATGCACGTTGTCATTAGAGCGGTGGTGAACATGACTCGTTGGCATCACCACCCTACCATGACTCTGCATGCTTCAGGCGGATGTCACATCGTTGATGTTGACGCCTTTGCCATGGCATCGGCCATGCGCATCACATTGTCATCGTTGTGCTGGTGCAGAAACATCGCTGCCATCGTGTTGTCCCATACACTCCCGTTGTCGTTGTCTTCGTCTTCGTGTCGCTGTCACATCGGCCATGTGGTGCGTCATCGTCAATGACACTACCAGTGGAGGTGCTGGTCGGTGTCATGGCTGTTGTCATCGCACTTGTAGTTGATGATGCTGCTAGTGGCCGTGTCATGGCATTGGTGGTGCCAGTGGTGCATGTCATTGCGTTGATGGTGGTGGTGCATGTTGTTGGTTGTGGCTGTCGTCGTCGCTGGTGGCCATTGTGGCTGTCAGCGCATTGGTGACGGTGGTGAATGAGTGCGTGTGTGGTGAGAGTATGAGTGCATGTGAAGGAAGTGAGGGGGCTTACCGTGCGTGCTGTGGTGGTGGTCAGTGTGTCAGCGGGTGGAGGTGGAGAGATGGTTGTCGATGCGAGAGGGTGGCTGCAGGCAGACGTCGCGTCATCGTGCCTGTGTGCTGCAGGTAGACACCAGTGTCATCGATGTTCCACAGCAACAGTGGCCGTATGTGGGCGTTGTTGTCATGGCTGCTGTTGATGTTGTCATGTCACTGGCCTGGCGTTGTAGTCATTGTTGTCATGTTCCCAGCAAGGTATGTAGTGGTGGGCGAAAATGTCAATGATGTTTGAATGTGAGACGATTAGTTAAGTTCAGCAATGACGATAAGGCAACACACCTGTGTCACCTAAGCTGTCTATCCAACCTGCAAAGTGTCCTTGAGAGATCATTATGCGTCGACAGTGATGCGAAAGACTCGAATTTGGACCTGCAAGTGTTAGCTGAACGCGAGAAGGTGAGACGAGTTGACAACTTACCTACCGCGACTCGAAGGCAATCAACAAAGACGTGCAATGACTTACATAAGCCCATTATTCCCATTCTAAGTAGTACACAAATAACGAGGGACTCTGGCTCTTGTCCTGGGAAATGGATTGCTGCGGGTTATACTGGAGAGGGAATGGTGCATGCATGGCTAAGTGGTGAGGCGCTTGTAGAGATGATTCTGGGAGGTGAGAGCGAGCATGAACTCTCAGAGTGGCCCTTCCCTGAGGTTATGCAAGTAACTCATAGCAGATGGAAGAGAGCAAGGCCTGAAAATCTGTGATATCACAATCCGCTGATAGTACTGTACAGGTTACAAGCTGTACCTACGGGCGAGTGGTGCTGTGCAATGAGTCGTGACATGGTAGATGCCCTAATCAGCAGCAGCTTGCTCCTCACTGAAAGTCAAAACATCAACAGGAAGACCTGAATGCCCACTATAGTACCTTGATAGGCTCGCCATCATGGTTGAGCAGAAATGCAGCCCGAATGGATGGCATGGCACACATTGAAACACGTGCTTTGGTGAGGAACAATGACATTGCAGTTGAGTGGAAAGGCTTGAGCTCCGATGGTGGGCCTGATGCACACTGAAACATGATGCCAACGCGTTCAGAGCATCACCACTGCTACGGCTTGTTGAGAGAGGGAGCACAAACAAAAGAACTGCCATGATTGTACACTGCACAGCATGACATGGGTGGATGCCATAGCCACCAGCTCAATCAGCGTATATGTCTAGATATTCATAACAGGTGTCAAAAGGGAGTAAAGTAAAATATCAATGGGCTCAACTTCCAAACCCACTTAATTCTTTTACTTGGAGTTAGCCCAGTAACCTCTCAGTTTCTCTGTGACCATTCTCACATCTAGTTTTCCATCTTGTGCAGCAGCTAATAATTGTCCACCCAGCTCAGCTGCCTTGATGCCACCAACTGCACCACTCACCAGCCAGTGTCTTGCCCTCCAGATCATGTGCTCCCTAACATCCACCCTATCAGGACACACACGGTGCTCATTGTCCACCATCATCGCAAGAGTGCCGACAGTGGTAACAATAGAAGCAAGAGCAGCAGAAGCTGAGATCATGAACATGATGACCATTTGCAGTTTTGCAGCTTGAGTGACCGAAGAACCTCCGAGGATTGCACCAGTCATCATACCGGGTATTGAAATGATACCAATGACGCTGGGTTGAGTAAAATTAGAACCATTGATGCCTCCACTGGCGTGCTTGTCACAAACCTCATTTGATTGAGGGCTTCACGGGTGATTGGTGTACAAGTCTCAAACCAAGATGCAACAAAAGCAAGATGCATCTCGACCTTGTCACGGTTGTCACTGGAGGCTTCGGTGAGACTGCTGGAAAGTAAGGTGTGTGTGAGAAAGGGTACGTGCTATATCTCTTTTAGGACATATGTAGCAGCCACCACAATGCCTGAGACCATGCTGCCACAAAGCATGCCCATGATTGGAACTTACCAGAGGGGAAGAGGTCAGCCCAGTCACTGGAACAGAGTGGGAGGGAGGCTCAAGACTTTAAATTGCGGAGATCCCACTATTGATATGTGTATTAATTCTTGTGCTGCATATGTCGGCCCTTTTGCCAACCTCGACTCTTGTCCAGAGTGCTCTGAGCCACGGTATGACCAGGTCAGATTCGACAGGAGCAACGGAAGGATTAAACATCCGCGTGCTGTATTTCATACTATCCCCATCGCTCCCCAGCTCCAATCACTCTGGCGACATCCTGAGAGCGCTGAGAAGATGCGTTATCATGAGCAACAGACACACCAGATCTTTCAAGAACTCCAGCGGAATGATGGCTTGGTTGACACGTATGACGATGTATTCTGCGGTCAGGCTTATCTCAACGCGGTCACTCAGAACAAGATCCAGCAAAACGACATATTGCTCATGTTATCAATTGATGGCATGCAGTTATATGAGAGCAAAGACTCTGACTGCTGGATTTATATATGGATCATACTCAACCTGTCCCCCGAATATTGCTACAAAAAGAAACATGTTCTTCCAGGGGTGATCATTCCTGGTCCCAAAAAGCTGAAGATCATCGACTCATTTCTCTTCCCAGGCTTACACCACCTCTCTGCTGTACAGTGGGAGGGACTCCACATCTGGGATGTGTCCCAAGATCATGAATTTATTTTGTGGCTCTTCTTGTTTCTCACATGTGCTGATGGCCCTGGGCTGCTGACCTTAAGCAATTTTGTCAGACATCAGGGAAAGAACAGTTGTCAGATGCTCTGTCCCTTGAACAGACATTGTAAGCCCAGTGCACCTCAATACTATCCAGTCCTCCTCAAGCCTGATGACTACAACGTACATGGATGTGACCACCCTGACATTGATGTCTATGATATCAGGCTGAGCAACTCACACATATACATCCAACACCTCTTGCACCTTCTTAACTCGCCGACACAGCATGTGTACAAGACCCGACACTTGGAGACTGGCATTGTGGGCCCAAGTATTTTGCTTGCCCTCCAGCCACAACTTATTCAAGGCATTCCAGAGGTATTTTCCTCTGAAATGATGCATCTGAGTGGCGCAAACATGGCCGGTCTCTGGCTCGACCTTTGGCATGACAAATTTGACTGTGCTCCTACAGACAATCAAGCCAACTGGGATTGGGCCATTTTCAAGGATATCACAACCTGGGAAGCCCATGGTCATGCTGTTGCTGCCTGCAGGATGTATCTACCTGGCTCATTTGATGTAGCTCCTCATGACCCCAGTCTCCACGCTAATTCATGGTACAAGGCGACTGAATATATTACCTGGATATACTCTCTATGTCTGGCCCTACTGTATGGAATCCTCCCCGAGCAGTTTTGGCAAAACTTATGCAAATTTGTTGCTGGCCTTCAAATCATGGCACAATACAGCATCACCCCTGCTCAGCTTCAGCATGCTTGTCAACTCATTGCAGAGTGGGAACCAGAGTTCAAGAGGATCTTCTACCAGCGCCATGTCGACCACATGCCATTCATTTGTCCATGTGTTCACCTTACATGTCACCTTGCAACTGAAGCAACTTGTGTTGGCTTGCCAATTTGTTCATCCCAGTGGACAATGGAGAGGACAATTGGCAATCTTGGCCAAGAGATCAGACAGCCTTCGGATCCTTTTTCTAAACTTGTGCAGCAAGGTATTCATCATTGTCAAGTTAATGCTCTGAAAGCCATGATCCCACACTTCGATCCTCCTGAGAATGTAAACCCACACGCATCTGCTGACCTTGGAAACAGCTATGTTCTTCTGGCCAAACATGACAAGCATCTTACTACAGTTCATGGAGATGATGTGAGGGTCATTGCAGATTATCTCGGACTGCCATGCACACCCAAAATATTCCACTGGGCATGTCTTCACCTGCCCAATGGCCAGATCGCCCAGTCTGAATACCAAGAATTGCAGCATGCACTGGAAGACATCCACATGGCTCGCAATGTCAAGGTATGTCAATCATTAAAATGATTTTGACATTGATCTGTGATACAATTCAGATCACTGTTAATGGTGGAGACCGGATCGTGGAAGTGCGCTACTTTACAAGGCTTGCTAGGGAAGTAGATGACTGGCACGATCTAAATGAAGAATGGAATGCCCAAGATCGCCTGCAGTTTGTTGATGTCATTCTTGTCACACTGTATTCTAATCCCCACCCTTACTTACTCGAGCAGTCATATGGTGTCTTGGCTTCGTGCATGAAGCTTGGTGAGGAGAGTTTGCAGATGGTCAGGATCACGGACATTCGATCAGTTGTCGCCATGATTCTGCATCGCCCTGTCATTCATGGAGTAGCAGAGGATAGGTACTTCTTAGCCAAGAAAACGGGCATGGACATTGCGCATTTTGGTTCAGAGAACGAGGAGGATTAGCACTTTTATCATCACTATTACACTCAATACAGACAACTACTTTGCAAACAGTGGTGGTACACACAACATTAATGCACTGAGTCCATGAGACACAAACCAGAAATACTCTACTTCTTTTCCACAGCTTCGTCCCTGTGAACCTTCTCCTCGCCCAGGCCACTATCGGTACCATCAGTAACGGCCTTCAGCGCTGCTGGAAATGTCTTGAACCCGACATATGAAGCGATTGAACTCGTTGCAGAGATCTTGCGGTAGGCGGCTGGTCGCACTGGTCAGCGGGGGGGCCAAGATTTGTCGAAAATCTTGCACTTGACAGGGAGAGGCTGTTCCTTTGGAAGGCCGGCGAAATGGACTGGAGTCGCTGTGATGGTGATTGGGGAATTTTTTTCGACAGGAGACGTCTTGTCGTCTCCATCATCAGAGGATTCCTCTGACTCGCTTTCATATGGCCGAGTCAGGCCATTGGATCTACGAAGATTAGTTGTGGAACATAGCTAGAATGAAGCTTACCGTGGCTCAGACACCATGATATTCACGTCACAGTTTTGCATTAAGACTTCTGGACCTAGACTCAAAAAGAGGTGCATATATGCGCAATGAGACTTACCATACTGGCTTGGACGCGAGACAAACTTGCTGTCGTCATCTTCCGGTCCAATGGTGATACAATTAGATGGTTTCTGCAAACGCAGAATGATTTTCTGTAGCGCTAGCATGAGATGATGAGTAGCAATATGTGTAGAAATACGTACGTGGGGATGTGTGCTTTCTGGTGTAAAATTGATAACATACGTAGGCCAACCTTTCAGGATGTTCTCCACCTCAAGTACGATGACGTTTTCAATTACTTTCACAGTGGTGTTTGTTGTGTCGGACATGATCGTGTTGAAGTATGTAGTATGCGGCCTTGTTTGGGACTTAGAGAAATCGCGGGCTCAAGCAACAAACAGTGACAAACATCATCTTGCCCTTCTCCACCATGTCGTCTGGTCCCCTCTCCTTCTCGCCTCTTCCAGATATCCAGAATCCCTCCAACTATAACTCCAACAATACTTCAGACTCTTACAACACTCCTGCTGGTAATTTCTATGGAGGTGGAAATGCACAATTTCCTGTGCCTACGCCCCCTATCCCAGCATGGGGTGGTAATTCACAGATAATACAAGATCATCATACAACGTAAGTCGTTTATCAGTACTTCTATCGTTGATCTTATCACCTCTCTTTATAGATGCAGTCAACATAATTTTGGCCAAAACATTAGCCAGAGACAATCAGTAAGTGTTGGGTCTGTTTGCGTCACAGTCGTCTGATCTCCTACACATATATGCAGCATGTACAGCAGATGCAATACCTTCAAGATACTATTGCGAAGCTCCAAGCTGAAAATACATCGCTCAAAGGAGAGTGCACAGCCATCCAGCAAGTGCATCCTGATCATGTAGATTACTGATGCTGCTTGCCCTGTAGAAACACATACAATACACTGGTTTCACAGCTAGCTGTCAATAATCCAAATTCTAGCATGCCTGCAGTGGATGGTCCAATCAACGTCACACTATGCCCAATACCCCTCACCATGCCACTTTTACATACGGAGTGTCTTCCACAGCTCGACTGGGCGAAGTACCCCAAAGTTCGCTTTTGGACCAAAATGGAGTGGCAGACGTGGCTCAACAACTGCAGAAGGGCAACAATCCAGCCAATACATGTCGTTCCTGGAAGACGACGAATGGCAATGCCTCTTACTAGCAAAAAGATAGGTGATATCCTCAGACCGCACAGGATATTTGGCACGAACTTCGTAAGCGCAAGTTTCATTGACTCGGATACTACGTGGATCATCAATGTCTGCTGTCGACAAAGTGGCCTTCCGTGTGGAGGTGGAACGATCTTGGCCACAACTCACCCTATGCAAAGATCAGTGGAAGAGCGATATGATTGGAAAAAAGAACTATGGGTCCTTTAAACAGACTTGGTTTACTAACAAGTCAGATGAAAGGGGATCCTATACTGGTAAGTGCAAGGTGAAGAAGGAAGGCAACGATTCCGTAGACTTACCCAAGTCCAAACGTGCATGACTTAGTCCATCGCCATCCTCAGATGATGGCAACAGCAACATCAATGACTCCAACACTCAAATACCCACATCAATCAGCGCCTCCTCTGCAAGCTCTTCCAGCATCCAATCTGTATCTGGGCCACATACACCATCTATCCCTTCTTCATTACATTATGCCCCTCCTGAGGCTGACGACTTCGGACAGATTTATGACTTCTCTGGCGCACTGGGTGATATGTGCACTGGCGCTGACGCTTGCGCACCAGGTGAGAAGATATGTAAGGAATAATTACAATACTAATGATCTTGTTTCTAGCCGAGTCTACTATGTCCAATGCCTCATCAAACTCGGTCGAAGGGGCCGCCATTTCTAACAACAACATCAAGAACTCATCATGAGTAAACATGTCTTTACATTCACTTACTGACTTTGGTGTTGTAGGTCTACCGTGCCTGATGTCGCTGGGTCGGATGTAGTTGAAAGCGGTAACACAGTGGCTCCCATCGCTCCTCCTGTGGTCAGGAACCCACTGTAAGTAAATGTACCTTTATACACCATCTGCTAACCTTTGAGTTGCAGGCTTTCCATGCGCACGAAGCCTCCTGTTGATGCCACAATCTTGAGTACCACAACTCCAGGCACCGTTCAAGACAATTGCTTTAAGGAACCGTCTCAAATTGATCAAGCAAATGCTGGAGCACCTTTAGATCACACAGGCGAGTGTGTGAGATCAATGAGTCCATTGATAACACCACTCTAGTGAATACGAGCGCATCGCAATCAGCGGCACAGGCAGTACCCGGACAATCTTCAAGGTCACCAGCAGAGACACCAGCTGGACCACCCACACAGATGGCACCCAATGGACCTGAGAAGAAGAAGGTGTGGCGTCCACCATCAAACAAGAGCGTGAGGTAAGTGCCACAATCAACACAGAAACTTGCTAACTGGTCTACCCTATTAGGACACTTTGTATGCATCGTTATCAACGCCAAATTGGCGGTTCGCTTGAAGAATTCAACACGTATTTTGAGGCATTGTCTGCAGAGGCAAAAGGAGTATGTATATTAAGTTATTTCTATGGCTCGTTCTTAACTAGTAATCGGACACAGAAATACAAGGAGGAAACAAAGAACCTGGTGAGATTTATCTACTAAACTATTGTCTTCCTAACAAATTTCTAGGTCGCTACTGGCGTATGGATCAACGGGACAGCAGATGTCGTCGCAAAGTTTTCGGGCCTGCCTATGCATTAGGTGCTTCATCGTGTCGTTCCAAGAGGCATGGGATCATTGTTCGAACATTCGGGATCGTGTCTATCAGTGGAGGGAGCTGGATTGTAGGCTAGCAGGCGGTGGTGGTGGCACGAGGTGGGTGGGTGGGCAATCATAATGTCTATTTGTGCATATGTAGGCATACCGCGCTGCAATCACACTAAGCATAAGTTTTGTATAATCTGGAATGAATTGGCATAAGAACTGGTCGAGCAATTCAAAGGACACTCCGTCGTATGTAGATATATGGAAATCCTACAGAATAGCAAGGCATACATCCAAGTAATTTTGGGTATCAAACATGTATTCAAAACACTTATGAGGCAACCCATTTTGTACGCGAGTGTATGCCCGTCTATGCCATAGGTATACATACGTGTCCATGACTACACATATATCCATTTCTCACTGGGATTGAGGGCACAGATGGTGAATGCTGACGCGGTACAGGTTTCCTTGGTGCTTGTGAATGCAACCTTGACCTTGCTCTGACTGCCATCATCATGCTACATGCAATCTTGCTGCAGCAATATTGCCAGCAAGCACAGCCTGTGTTCACTGCACACCGTCAATCTCGCTGTATGCACTTGATGCACCAATCCTTGTCATCCACCCAGTCATAGCCTGTGTCTGGTGTCTGCATGTCATGAATGTTTGGCCTTGGTCACTTTGGCCATGGTTGCGATGAGGCTTCTTCATTGTCACTGTCGCTATTGATCATTGCAACCGATTGGGCACACTTCCTTGGCTTGTGACTGCGACTGTGGCCCCTAGGCACCTCATCATCCTCAATGGCATGGCTTCCTTCTGGCACTGCTTGTGAGTCCTCAGTTTCACTGGGCTCACCTACTTGGCCATGACTGCCTTGCACCTCTGTCTCCTTTACCCCCAATGGCTCTACCGCTCTCTGCTTTCCCTTGTCCACCTTCTTCTGTGGCTTGCCTAGTTGGAACCAGGGATGGTCCTGGATATTGTGGTCTGTGGCGTTAATGATGTCCGGGAAGTGAGGCCACTTCCCTGTCAACAGGATCACCTCTGGCGCCTCCATAAACTGGTTGGCAGCAACACTGATAGTCAGTATAATGAATCCTGCAGGTAACTCCTGCAGGACATTCTCAACCTGACACTATCATATCCTAATCAGTGAGTTGATTGATTGCAGATAAATTTGCCATGCACCACCTAGGCCCAGATAGTTGACACTGCTTCTGACCATACACCCTTCTCCTGTGTGCTTCTCAAGCTATCAATCTGGCCTTGAATTATTTCAGCAGACTGGGTGACAACTTCTTCTGCAGTGAGGGACGTAGCCGATGACACATCCTCTTGAATGGATGAGGTGGAGATGAACTGAGAACCTTCTGAGGTTGCCATATAGATGGTAAGGATGTGGAAATGGTAAAGCAGTGGTTGAGAGGAAGAACTGGGTCCAATTGCCATGCAGCCTGGAGGATGTTCAACATATTATATAAGCATTTCACACCACAACATGTTTGCATTGTGGTCACACACCAAAGTGGACTAAATCAAATATAGGTTAATAATTCAGCCACAAGTCTGACCAATCATTGTCCTGACAATTCAGCTAATGAACCACACTGCTGCACATATTGCATGATGGCCACATTTCTATTGCTTGTGATTGACTGTCACAGTGCCCATAACAACAATAAGGGATCTCAGATCAGTATTATGATTGGGCTTTGCAGTCGCCTTATTTTGGAGTGTGTCTATCCTGTCTAGCACTGCCATTTCTCAGAGAACAATCAATGTGGCATGTATTAACACAGCTGCAGCTTGAGAAAGGCATCAATGCTGCATGTCAGTTATTGCAGTACAGCCATCATTAATTTAATGCTATCATTGCGGTACTTATTTGCACAGCCACCACAGCCTGGCTGCCACCAGCCAGTATGTCAGTGGCAAATGCTGGTGTCCACAATACTGTGCTGACACTGCCACACAGCATGGTCATTCCCATATTGCTGCACATGCAAGCATGATGGCTGCACGGCTATTACTCCAGCATGTTTGTGATTCTCAGCAAGGTATTGTGGCACCTGGTGATAGCTGCACAGCCATTACCAGTATTTATGTTGTGCCATTCTTGTAATGCCACAATTCTATTATGCCAATGGTAGATTGCTGATGACATGTTGTGCTGCCATTGTGTCCTGCTGACAGTTGTGTTCTGCTGACAGTTGTGTTCTGCTGACAGTCATGTTCTGCCGACAGCCTTGTTCTGCCACCAGTGTGTTCTGCTGACAGCCTTGTTCTGCCGACAGTCATCTTCTGCTGACAGTCATGTTCTGCTGACAGTTGTGTTCTGTTGACAGTTGTGTTCTGCTGCCAGTGTGTTCTGCCAATGCCATGTAGTGCTGATTGTGTCATGCCACACCCTGGCTTACCGTTACTTTAGAGAAGACCAGATGCCCGGCCCTAAATTTATACAATGGATATAGTTCTAAGGGCCTGCTGTGTATATTGGGAGGCCAAACATTATGGCTGATCATACTGAAGGGGAAGCATATCAGCTGGCCTTCCCATCTAGCTAGGTGTCCCCAGAAGGAGGGCTTTCTTAATGCTCTGGGACACTGCATTCATAGCCTGTCACTTTGAAGTGTACTGCAAGGCCCTCCCATATAGGTAGATAACACCTTTCTGAGGGCCCACCTAATGCTATGGGACATTGTACCTATTGTTGCCATGTGCCCTGCACATAATAGATGAAACTGGCTCCAGGGCCTACTCATAGTTGTGGGACACCAATCCCATGGCTAGGTATTCTTAAAGGTACACCATGCATGCAGCCCATTGGAAAGCACGGGATGCTGTTTCTATGGCTGGCCCTGCAACAAGAAAGGGATACCAAAGGTACAGCCCAATGCAAAGCACAGGACACACTATCCCTCTGGCCCACTGACAGAAACAGGACACCAATACCACAGTCAAATGCAAAGCATGGGACACTGGTACAGAGGCCCTTTTATTGACTCCCATCTGCAGGTTAGCCGCATTGCAGCACTTACTACTGTCCTTTTGCCAAAATGCTGTGGCAAGCCCCCTGCAATCCTTAGCCTGAATGTAGCAGCTACCATGCAGCATATAGTCCTCTGGCTGCATGCTGCAGCTCCCTTGCCGCATTAGGCCCTATTGCCACAGGCCATATCCTGATCTAGTGTACTAGTGTGTCAGCCCACCAATATTACTTGGTGACAACCTCTCCATGAGCCACCAATATGGCACGGTGAAACACCTTACCATTAGCCCACCAATATGACATGGGGATGCACCATGGCTGGGCCCTATCTCAGCTGGCCATGTAGCACAGCCAATTGTCAGCTTTGTCTGTCTGTGTTGTATGGGACAATGCAGGTGCATTATGTGACCAATGATGGACTTGGAACAATGGGGACATGAAGAACAGGACCAGGGACAACAGGGGGCACAACCCCAGGATAGTTTACCATTACAAATGGAGGTTGAGGAGCAGGTCCAGCTATGGGCTGAGGATGAACTGGCAGAATGACAAAAGCACCCTCTTGAGGCTGTGGAGGAACCTGTGGTCAGGGCATAGTTGGCAAAGGGTCAGTGTGGAATGATTCATGGTAGCTGAAGAATCTTACCAGGAATGACTGCTACCATGTTGAGCCAAGCAGGTTGGACATGGGGAACATGCACTGCTGGAAACAAAGCTTAGTGGCTCCGGGTCTAAATTGGAATCGCTAGGATGTCCAGCACAATATGTGGTGTCAGTCGACCATTGCCCAATCCAATAATGTTCCCATCACACATGATCAGAATGAGATTCTGTCATCATACTTGAGCACAGTCAGTGAGTCAATTGTGTGCCACAGAGATACCTTGCCTTCAATATAACATGCGATGGCATATGACAAACTTGTCATGGTCTTCAGGAGTACGTGATAAAGCACTCAAATTGATTGATGCTATGTTGAACACAATGATATTGACCATAAGAATGGAGAGAACAAGTGAGATATACTGCGAGAACAGACACTGCCATGCAAGTTTCAGTTGTCAACTGCGCCAATCAAAAAGAGGCTGTGTACATACATCTTTTGACCCTGGTGCATATCTGATTCAGGACTGCAGCCACCATTGATCTTCTTTGTGAGGTCCTGGCTGGAATCATAAGCAAATATGGCTCAGCAATTAAACAATAGTATTAGCATCAACAGTAAACAGATGCTCACAAAATGTCCAAGTCGAGCCCACTCTCATTACAATGATGAAGCAGAGGAATCATCTCTGGTGTAGTGAGATGATGGATGTCTGTCCTGTAGATTGGTGTCATGTCCATATTAATATCCTAGCACTGCTGACTCAGTGTCACCTGACCTCTGATTACTCTGAGCCTGTATGTCCCTAATACTACTACAGTGTCCTTGAGGGGGGGAAGGTGGGTTCAAGAAGTAATTGGGGTGAAAACCCACTAAGAAGTATGTAGGAGATCATTGAGGACACCATAGTATAATAATTGATGGTGGATTATTAATAATATCAGTTTACATGATTATCAATGCATCCTCACTAATACTAGTAATAGGATAAAGGCAATTAAATGGCTTGAAATGCTGCCCACATGGGCAGAAGCCTTGTTTGACTCTTCAGCCCTCACTAGAATAAAGGCAATTAAATGATTAGTAGAGTACCACAATAGCTGTAGAGAATATTATTACCTGACTCCTATTCCTACTATTCCACCCTATCATTTGAAGGAACATGTTACCATCAAGATGTCTGACAACAAAGAACTCATCCCGATTTGCAGGATCAGGATACAGCACAGCACCCCAGAGAATGGATATGACAGGGATAAATATTGGACTTGAATGGGCAGTTGCCTTGACATGAATCAACTTCAAGTCTTCATTAATGCAATGTCTAGCACCAAGTCCTGCTGTGTATGGCTGTACCAGGGCAAATTGAAAGGTCTGGTCATCACCATCCAACTTTATCTTGCAGGAAAAAATGTAGATCAACTACACAAAAGCAGTTTCTGACTCTGTGAGGTAAATCAATGCACAATCATATCAGGGTTTTCCATGGAATGCTGGGTTGCAGCGAAGATGGTCAACCTTCTCATTCCAGTCCACTGCAGATTCATATTGCACTCTAAGGTAGCAATACTCTTGTATCTAGTAGTAGTAGGGGAGAAAATAAATCATAAGCCCCCAAGATAAATGCAAGGAAGAGACATTACCAAGAAGTTGGAAGGGATGGTCATCCAATTGGTTAAATTGTAGCCATAGGAAGGGAGATTTTTATTGATGAAGTCAGTAAACTTCTGTTGAAACCCTCAAAATGCAGAATCCTTTGAGGAATGTTTCTTTTCAAGGTCTCCAATTTCTTGATGCTGACATACAGACCCAAGCTTGACATTTCCACAAGATGTAGCTGGTAGATCATTTGGGTGATCATCAAGACCTGTATCTGCCAGCTGTTCATCAACAACATCTATGTGAGCATGAAGGAATTTCAAAGCCAGTTTGTAATGATCAACTCAGAGAAGCTGCAAAATTTTAAAACACTAATACCAGATAACAATCACAGCATTTTAACTCACCTGATTTGCAACATCCTTACTATTTGTGTGATCACAGTAAGCATCCTTTAATGGCTTGTGCATTCCTTCATTTGGATGTGTGCTGTAATTCTGGGATACACCTTTTCTTTGGATATCACAAACAACATGTTTCCAGAGATGCACCTTGGAAAAATCCCAATTTTCTTTAAGATCTTCAATTGCAGACTCCTTCACACATGCAATATATGCCTTGTGTTCAGGGTAAGATGACCTCCAATTTACAACTTCTGGTTACTCACCTCAAGTTTGGCACTCCAAATCACTAGTTCTTGGCTAAACATATCAAGCATGGTCTCTGTATGAAGGTCCAAGTCAAAGAGACTCTCCAAATCTAAGTAGCTCCTGATCATATGAAGCAGGCGATAACCTTCCTGAGTTTTTGTGTGGGTCATCACATTCAGGCAGGCATAAAATACCTCCTGAGATGGATAGATTAGAATGAAGTTGAGGACAATAAATACTAATGATGCAACCAACCCTTGCCAAATCATGCATCTTGTTTCCATCAGTACATGTGATGTGAATGAAAATATCAAAATGATGAAGACTCTGCCATCAAGAAAAAAGTGAAACACTGATAATAATGTCAAACAAACACATTAGCAAAGGAAGAATATTAGATTTGAAAATGAGACAGCCATACTTCTCTTCTACACATGTCTGAATCCCACAACCAAGTGCCTTGAGAATAGTCTTCAGATCTTAGAGTATATGTTTGCCAAAAAGGCCATGGTCACCCAAGTGCAATTTATCAACACTTAATGCATCATGAGGATCTGAGTTTTCAACCCTCCAGAAGACATTCTAGCATTGAAACCAGGGGGTTATATCATTGTTAATTTGACAAGTAGCAATGTGTAACTCACCTGTACAGGATGTAAAACCAATCCTTTTAACCTTTCCTCACCCACTGACTTCTTAGCTTCCCAGGCCTCCAAAGCCAACCTCCCCTGCTCCACTGTCCTCAAAGGATGATTTTTTGTAAGGTCATGAAGTTCTTCAAGAGGTACATTCATCATAGGTGTGGAACTGGTGTGGCCAGCTGGAGCATGGATGGTATTCAGTTTTGAACTCAGGTGGACCAGCCTGTGAGGATGCCACAGGACTTGCTGACATTCTATTGCTCCCCATTGAAACATTAGATGGTCCTGAACAAATCTCAGTCAGTCAGTATGTAATTTTGACTGAAATATACCTGGACTGTGTGCAGGAAGATCATCCTGACACACATCAGCAAAGTGCATGTCATCAGGCGGATTTGTATCTGTGATCAGACATTTGACATCTGAGGGAGTCAGAGATTCCAAACAGATACTAGTAGTAAGGAATATTACTCACTGTCATCTAATACAGAGCAATGTGTGCATCATCTCTGGCATTGATGCCATGCAATTGTGATGGTCCAGGTTCAAGAATTGCTGAGTCATTGTCACCCAATGCAGAGTGGGCCCTGTGTCATCAGAGCTGGCCTAGTTGTGGGTTGTATTAGTCACAGTAATAGACATTAATAGAAACTGACATTATAGTAGAGAATATGTACTTATCTCCAGTTCAATGTTGCAGGCCACTTCCTGTTGTTCATTCTCAATACACTTCCGGAAGCTGTCTTCATGTTGTTGTAAACCCTGGATCTTAAGTTGCTTTGAACAGTATTTGCAACTGTGTAATTCATTCAGAGTTTCTTCCAAGTACTTGTATTTGCCTCTGGGGTTGCATTTGGCTGGCACATCAGCAAGTGGACAAAATCTCTGAAAGTACTTAACCAACTTAACAGTCTGAAGTGGTCTGACACCAACTTAACAGTCTGGAGGTGTCTGAAATCAGACTGGGGGTCTGGAATCAGACCACCCAGACCATCTCAGACCACTCAGACCACTCAGTCAGTAAGTCTGACAGTAAGTCAGACCACCCAGACCATTCCAGACCACTCAGACAACCCAGACCATTTCAGACCATTTCAGACCACTCAGACCACTCAGTCAGTAAGTCCAGTCAGTATGTCAGACCACCCAGACCATCTCAGACCATTTCAGAAAACTCAGACCATTCAGACAGTAAGGCAGACAGTTTGTCAGACACCCAGACCATTCCAGACCACCCAGACCATTCAGACAGTAGATGATGACCAATATTGTACTGTCCAAAGTATTTGTATTGCACTTTTTCCTGTAAATGTAGATGCTGCCTCTCCTCCAGTGATGCTCCTATGACAATGTAGATTCACCAGAAGGTATGACTGCAACCCTGGTCTGCCTTAAACATTAATGAAATGTTTTTATGTCAGACAGTTTGCCATTATATGTCAAATGTAATTTCACATGTTTGCTAAAGTGGGAAGCATTTGCATTGAAATGCTTGCATGCATTTCCAAACCCTTCAAAGATAAATTCTGCAGTAGGTCTTTTTTTTCAAGTTTCAATCCATTTTTGCCAAGATTGGAACAGAAAGTTGAAGAAGCAATTTGATGCCAAAAACAATGGTTTTCAGATTTTCCAATTGCAATTATCTATCACAATAATACTAAAATTGCACAGCATATTCTTTTGATATATATTCACTAAATAGTAACTAGAAAGCCAATTGAAATGCATGGTAATCAGAGTATTTGTTGACATAAAAGGCAGCAAATGCAGAAAGTGAATCTGTGCACTTAAAGTCACGTGGAATGTGATCATTTCCATAAATTCCAATCAAGTGTGCTGGCCACATTATGCTCTCCAAGTGAATGACACTTACAACTCTTTCCCCATTTTCATCAAACTCTGGTTCCACCATCCACATACCAGTGTTTGGACATGGTTCCTCCCCAATTACACTGAACCACTGGACTAAAGCACATGGATAAAAGATATTCTGATATGAGAATGAAAAAAACATGATCACTTGTGTCACAAACAAGCCATGAAAACCTGCTAAAGAAGGATCTTTTTCAGCAAAGACACAGTCATAGCAAGGTGGCCCATTTCTCCATGAGGAACATGCATGAATGCGCTAATGGTGCATACCTCCAACTCCACAAAGATCACTTGGAGCATAGAAGGTTGCCACTGCTGACTCATAGGAATATCCTTTCTCCAAGATTTGAGGGCAGGGTTGAGGAATATCAACAGTTTCAGGATTTCGCTGTTGATTTACAAAGAGTGCAATAAGTTCTGGAAGTTCTGGGTGGCCAATATCATTGCCCATTTCAGAAAATGTCCTAAGGTAACATGGAGCTAAGATTAAAGCTTAATAATTAGTTAACTGCATCTATATTTGAGAACCTACAGGGACGCTTGGCTAATTGTACAGTGGTCTTGTTATGACCATGTCCAACTCTGGGTCTTATCCGGTCACTCCGGTTGCATTGCAGCTCTCTACCCCAACTCCAGTCACTCATCACTTGCTCCGGTCATGGACACGCAGATAACTTCTCCGTGAACTCGATATATCCTAGACCTTGTAGCATTTTCACCGGACCTGATTTATTTTACCTGGACCTGACTTTATTTTCACCAGACCTGACCTAGTCCTAACTCCGGTCATCCCTTGTCCACTATTAGGTTGTTTACTTGTCACTGTATGTACTCAACCCTAGTTTCTACTTAGTATAAGTACCCTCTAGTTTACCTTGTACACCTCAGTCTGAAATCATCTAAGTCACTACTCCTGTTCCCCTGTCTGTCTCTGTCTCCATCTCCATCTGACCGGAACCTATGCAAGGGGTCAACACTCACTGTCCTTGTCGTTGAATCCAAACGGTCGCAACTCTGGCCTGGGCTAACCTCTGCCCAAAGCCCTGATCTCCCCTCTTGTCCACTTTTGTCCGGACTTGACCGGACCCCCTACCAGAGTAGACCCGGACTTGACAGTATTTCAGACTCACACTTGTGTGGGTTCACTATACAAACCTCATATGCAAACTAGATTTCATTCCTCATGACCATGACTACTCACTGAAGAAGTAGGTGCAGTAGACAACCTTCACCTTTCTGCCGCCCAGCAAGCCCTGTCTAACTGCAAGCACCCTCCGGCTTCTGTAAGCCAATTCCAGAGCTTTACAGCTTGAAACCCCACAGCATCTTTGACTCTGCATCAAGATGCTGTGTCTCAGAGCCTTCGCGGTTCTGCAGACTTAGGTCGCCATGAATCTGTTTCTGGTGACAGGTTTCCCTACCATTGCGACTCCACTCTGGAATGTCATGAACCCGGTCGCTTCCAATGGTTCAGCCCTGAGGATGGTCCCAGAGATGATCTGGATGACCCTGGAGATGACAACAACAAATTTCTCGATGCTACGGAAGAGCTAGACCCTAGTCTAGCTGTCTTTCACAATCTTGCTATTGCTGTCAACCATCTCTCCTGCTCCTCCTGCCGTCCTAATGACTCCTCTTCCTCCCATGCCAAGGTCCATGAACCAGACACCTTTGATGGCATG